>JBCEWC010001120.1:0-44216 GCA_038996855.1 Solanum aculeatissimum
AGTTTTCCACGTTAAATCTTTGTGTCGTTATTCTCTTTAAATATCTCTGTTATTTTTCTACTTGAATCTAAACCTGGTCGTTTTTCCAACATAAAACATCCCGAGATCGATGCATGGGGAAGCGTGGAGAAGCATTGTGAACCACCAAATTCGTGAGGAAAAAAAGAGATGTTTTTGTTTTTATTTATTTTTAAGGCACCCATCCCATTGTACCTTCACTATTTAACATGTTATATTTTACTCCTACAGCCCAGAATATACCGAAATACTATACTTCAAGTAAAAATTGAAAAATAGGTCCCCTCAAGGCTTTAGTCTAGCAGTAAGAGTGCAGCGACGGATGTTTGCACTAGGCACACATCATGAGTTTAAACCATGCCATAGTCAAAAGCTAGGTATTTAAGTGGAGGAGAGTAGAGGGACGCATCCATTCTCCAATAAGTTTTGTACCATGCACCAACTATCTCTCAAATATTTCTTGGTTATCAAAAAAGCAAAATTGAAATAAGGAACTCAAATGAAGATCAAACAAAACCATAAGAGAACTCAAACCACAAATAAAATAGAAGAAACGTTTCTAGAAGCATGGAAATTGGAGATACCGGACTTCTGAGCAGCTGAATACGATGCCTTTGACAAACATCTCTCCAAGTCAGGGATGGAGATACTGCCACGTGGGACTTTGCGCCTAGGGTTGTATGACTGCACAACAGCCAAAGCTACCCATTGAGGAGCATGAGGTGAATCACTGCCCTTAGCTAGATCCTCTACATCACAATGATCACATGGAGATATAGCAACAGAATTAATTACAGGTGAAACATAAGACCAATAAAAGAAGTTTGACAGGATTAAGTGGAGCAGGGGGAAGAGAATACAGGGGGAAAAAAAAGAAGGAAAACACAGAATGAGTAGATGTTGAGCAATATTTTTCTCACTTTAAAAATTTGGTAGTAGCTCATATTAGGTGTAGTGCAGGTCATGGAAGCCACCAATCCGGCAGCCCATGTGGAACCTATAATTTCTTTTTGTCTTCTCTGCCAGTGAAGATGAGTTTTCTGTGAGAAGCAACTTTCCCCAAAACTTCCACTTAAACTGGTATGAACCCTCTAAGCTTTTCTATCAATGTAGTAAGCATATCTACTACCATGAAACTTTATATTCTTACAAAGGCTCCTAATTGACAAATCGAGATAACAAACATTCCATGATTTTTCAAATTGATTAGCATGATTGACTCATCTACATATGCAGCAGGAGGTAATCAACTAGTTGAGCTGCAAACATATGTGCGCAAAATAATACCAAACTCCGCCACAGGAAGGAAGCATTGGTTTAAAGAGAACTAATCTAGAGGTAATTAAAGTGGAAGAAATGCATGTGCACATGCACCTCCTCTCATAAGTATCAAGTACACAGTTCATTGAGTTCCTTAATTAGCATAGCAAATTAACAAGCATAGGGCTAGTTAAAACCTTGAATAACAGTGCTAGTGGTGTCACAGAAAACAAACAGATGACCTTGACTAGTTAAAGCACCAAATTTACCTGTGATCTCTATAAGATGGAGATCACCTAGATGAATATCACCAAATTCAGAAGCTCGCTCATATGCTGTGGGTACACTAGTCGACAATCTTGCCAATGCATCAAACATACCCCCATGACCCCAGTTTCCTGATGTATCAACGCAGCTGCAAAATTGATAAGTAGTCAGAATATGCAGTAAACATGAAACTTTGCCAAGCTTGAGTGGTTTCAAGAATCTGTTTATCTCCAAATTAAAAATTTTAGTACTCACAAACATATCCAACCCAATAATGGCAAGCTTAAAACACGTAAGCAATTAAAACAGTAGTAAAAATACTTTCTATAAAAGCTGTGCTAAGCATCACAAGCTTGACCGGAAAAAGATAAGTGTTTCATATACACCTGAAAATGATGGTTGGCTCTGATGGAGACACTTTAGAAGGACGAGTACAGTCCCCGTAAACAAAGTGAACAGCTCCAGAATCAGAGGAGACATCAGTATCAGGAGCTGATACAGGATCTTTGACCGACGATGAGTGGTATCCAAGAGTCTCCCATTTTGACAATTTCTTCTCCTCTGCCTTTCTCTTTGCAGCTTCAGCTTTTAGATGTTTTTCTTCAGGCAAGCTTCGCCTGTTTCCCAGCTCGAAAATTGGATTATGGTTGGTCTGTGATGCTTCCTTGAATTTCTCAACCCACTCGAGATATGAAGTTTCATCAAGAATGTGATCAAGTTTGATAGACTCTGGACCCTTTCTCGTAACCACATTAAATTCACTTAAGAAGTTAGCTGGTTTAACCTCAAACTTGTCATCTCCAGCCGAACGTTCTTCATTCCTAAATGCAGTAATTGCTTCTGCCATTGCAGTCAATTCATTCCTATCAAATTTATCTGATTCTTCATTGGTTACCTCTGCAGGATCTAGCATATGCAAGCTAAGCATAACAGATCGCAAGTCACCAGCTTCAGCTCCTGCCATCTCTTTCCCGTCCTGATCCAAGACATCATCTCCTATAATGTTGTGGCTAAGCTGTAACTTCCGTTGAGCTCTACGCATGATGACCTACATAGTCAGAACCTTCCTTTAGGGGAACTAAATATCAACTTTGAAATAGCTCTCAATTTCTTCTCACCTCCTCCACTGATTGCTCTGTGACTAAATTTATAGATAACACGTGGTTTGTTTGACCAATCCGGTGAGCACGCTGCAAGGCCTGCTTGTCTACCTGAGGATTCCAATCTTGCTCATAAAATATGACCTACACCACCACAACTTGTCAAGGAGATGAAAGAAATGGATGTCGAATCAAAATAAGGCAAGTCCAGATGTTACTAACACCACTATGCAGTGGCCAAAGGAAACAGGAATGACTATTTTGTGCCCTTGAAATCAAACTTAAGACAAGAATTAAAGTATATTGTTCAATTCACTTGCAAGAACTGCACCATTAAGCATAGCCAGGTCCAGAAAACTATGACTTCCTAACACATGCAACACCCATCATCCAGTAGGTTGATACTGGCATCACTGTGATGCATGTTGCCAACAAATACGAGCTATCAGCATTTTTTCCCTTCATGGTATATCATGAGCTAAAAATCTCAATGACGATGATTAGGAAAAGAGAAGTGCATCAATATCCACAAATGAAGAGCACATTCTTTAACAAATTTGAGATCAAGCATTGAATCCACTGTTTTGGACCACGAAAGGCGACAAGGGTCTGCCTTGCCACAGGGCGAGGCGAGCGGCGAGGCGCTTGCCTTTTTGATGTATGGCGTCAATTAATACAAAAAAATCAAAAGATTTAATTGTGTGTATAAATAATCAAAATCTCAATCTCAATAATATATTAGCAAGTGTTTCAAGTCAAAAACTAAAAACAGATAGAAGATACTAAAAGGCTAGAACTTGAATGAGAAAAAAACAAAACAAAAGTCGAACCAGTGAGGAAAATAGCAGAGGCAGAAGTAACTATGTAGTTTGAAGAAGAAGTAAAAAGAAACATAGGAAGAAGAAATTTCAAGAAGGAAAAAATAAATACGTATTGGTTGGACTTTGGAGTCTCCGGAAAAGATTGGCCGGTCACTGGAGAAGTCTAGACGGGTCATTTGATTGGAGTCAAGTGTAAGAGTGCAATTGCACAAATTTGGAAAGAAAGCCCTAAAATTATCTTTTCACTTTTAAAACCTTAAATTGGTCCCTTTTTTTTAAGAAAATACAAAAGGCGACGCCTTTCTCGCCTCTCACTTTTGACGCCATTGTCGCTATGTTGTCGTCTTTTGAATATCGCCTCGCCATAAAGCTAAAAGGCGATGAAGGGTTGCCTCGCCTCTCGCCATTGGTGACAAGGCGATCACCTTTCACAACACTAATTGAACCCGTTTAAGTTTGAACTTTAACTGTTAGATATTCTACCTGTGCATGACAATTTCGCTTTTGCGTATGATCCAAGTGTCTGTATGACTGTATCATCTCTTTCCATATACCAAGAAGAGAAAATGTTGATGAATGAGCACTCCTTACTTGTACAATATATATTCGAAAAAAATACTTGTACAATATAAGGATTAACCCATGTATACAATCTTAAACCAATCCGACAATAAAAGTTTGTGTAGTAATTTTCACTCACTGTATCAGCAGCCACAAGATTCAATCCAACTCCACCAGCTCTTGTTGAAATCAAGAAAACAAATGCTGCATTTTGTTCGGCTTCAAACTTTGATCTATTATTGACTGAGTGATGACTAAAGCTCCTGATTGCAGCAAAACGCTCTTCTGCACGAATTGAACCATCAAGACGCTCATAAGAATATTTCCTCAATTCCAGATAATCCTGCACAAGATTAACAAAGCAGAAGAACCATTCAACTGCAGGTTGAACTGTTCAAACATTTCTAATAGAGTTATTGTAAAACATACCAGATTACAAACAATTACCTGCAGTATATCAAGTGTATGAGTCATCTGAGCGAAAAGAAGAACCCTATGTCCACAAGCATGAAGTTTTTGAAGAAGATGATCCAATATTAGCAGTTTGCCGCTAGCCTGACCAGCACTTAATGGTTAGAAAAGCATGCCCATGAACACGACATACTTCCTTAGGGTGAAACAATAATAATAAATACAAAAGATTACAGGAAAATCTTTTAACGCTAAAAATAACTAACAGCTACATACTCTTAACTGAGTAACAGTCAGGTAGATCACAATTACTTAAGGTGCATATCCAGTGTGAAATCTACAGCCACAAAATTACAAACAATGACAATCAGCAGAAAGCAGATACAGTACCTGAACTAGGTGTTCTCCCTCTTCGTATGGTTCCGGTTCTATACCAGCAAAAAGGTAAGGATGACTACATGCTTTTCGTAGTTGAATTACCTGGAAGTGAATCTTCAGGTTAGTAGTATTAGGGAAGACACAAGCTGAGTTCCCACAAATAGATCTTCGGGTCCAAAGACTTTTTCTCACCCTTTAAAGGCTAAAACAGCTACTTAAGCATGATATTTATGACAAAATGAAGTGGAGATGCAGAACCGCAGAAAGATACTTGGTGGAATCTCATAGAATGCAGATTCAACCTAGAAAGGGCGTGAATATATTGAACAAGAATACCATAAACCTCTGCATTCAACTTAGAAAGGGTGTGAGTATATTGAACAAGAATACCATAAACCTCTCTTAATATGTAAAAATATTTACCGGCAAGCTTCTGCTCTTACTTTCATCAGATAACAAAAACTCCAAACATCAGACTGTAAGAATGCTAACTCTTAAATATTACTCCCTTTGTCCCAATTTATATTAGTTACTTTCCTTTTTAGTCAGTCCCAAAAAGGATGACATATTTCTATATTTTGTAACAATTTAACTTTAAAATGTCCATTTTATCCTGGAATGATTTCTAACCTTACAAATATCTTTGACTTATTTTAGACCACAAATTTCAAATTATTTCTTTCTTTCTTAAACTCCCTGTCAAATCAAACTAACTCATCTAAATTGATATGGAGGGAATATTATTAGAAAAGAAATGCATAAACTTGAATCATTCAACAAAATGATTGGCCAAATGTAGCAATAATGAAAAGCACAAACAGTTAATGTTAAAGGTATTCTAAAAGGCCAATATGAAAGTCACCTCATTGACTATAAGGTGTAATCAGTTGCTTTATGTCATAGAGCCTATTTGCTTTAGCTGATTCTAAATAATGACAAGTGTTGAAGCTGATGTTACAAAATAAGTACTTACATGTTTGGATAAAAGTGCTGAAACTAATAATAAACAGTTGCCGGGTTTGGTAAAAACGTGTTGATAAGCTGTTTTTTTAACTGACTAAAATACCCTTAAATTTTGTACAAAATATTACTTCTTCTTTTTTTTTATATTGACAAAATATTACAAATTTGAAAATATCTTTTTAAAGGAAGGGGAAAACCACAAATATAGAATGAACATGAAGTTGGGGGTTTTATTTTGGGAAATATAATTTGAAAATAAAAAAATATATAAAGGATAAAATAGTAAAAGTCTTGGTCAAACAAAAAGTGCTTATAAGTTGAAAAGTCGTAAGTTAGGAGTGACCAACTTATTATTTAACCTATAAGGACTTTAGATGTTTACCAAATGCATAAATAAGCTAAAATGTGCTTATAAGTCAGTTTAACCAGCTTACAAGTTTAGCCAAGACACCCGATAGTAACTTGTCCTGCCATCATGAAGCATAAGCCTATAATTGGATTATGAATATTAGTAGTCAGTTCATAATTACATGACATTTTCAGTCTAATTATTTTCTTCTTTTTCAGTCTGGTGTTTCTACACTTTCAGATTCAGTATCAACTGAGATTCATTTAACTAGGGAGGATGTAAAACTACTACTAAAAACTAAATATTTACACGAGTATAACCCAATTCATTTTGCAAGTGATCTCATCAACTCTATAGTGTGACTAGTTATCAAAACAAAAAATCGCCACATGTAACTGTTTTATATGTATTACTTATGGTTTCCTAACTGGACATCCTCTTAGCCAGAACCAAGATTCATAGCTTAATTCTTACCTCCAGTAATCAACTTGCTTCAACTATATCTCACCTGCTAATAATCTTGGCCAGAATTTGGCATGTAGTCAACCTAAAAAAGAAGCTCTATAGCTCCTATAACTACTCAGGATGTAGTAAACTAGAGAGTAGAGACAAGCACTTCAATGCAAAGTTTATCTGTCAATAGCTCATTAAAGAGTATTCCTAACCTTCAGAAGCTTTCTATAGCCACTCATCGCGCATAATAAGAAACCTCTAGTTGTACTTTCATATTAATGCTAAAAAGTTCATTCGAAATTCACCACACCAAATCCACATAGAAGAACAAGATAAAATCATCAAACCCAAAATGAGAAACTCCATGGCCAAAAAGACAGGTATATACAATATTCTGCAACGACCGAGTATTGGGTGCTCCAGAAGCAAGTGCTAGCAGCTGAGTTAGCTCCTTCCTTAATATGGACATGTATACCTTCTTTTGCAGGGCCACCAATGGTGCCATCCTGGAACCAAAATTACTAAACATATTAGCAACACTGCACAAAAGCAATTCAAACGACACCACATGGCATACTATTGACAGCCATCTAAAGATGAGATATCCTCTACCAGCTCTAGTGGATCTTCTGTGTAAAATATAGAGACAATGGAACAATCTTCCTACTCATATCGTTCCAAGAACAAGAGTTATTTATATGTGTACACGAAAGTCTATCTAAGGAAACAAATCAGAAGCAAATCTATCTAAGGAAACAAAATCAAAAAATCCTTAAATATCGTCCATCTATGATTGTGCTATGTGTACAATATGATAATGTATCTATGTACATTCAGTAACACTCCCCCTCAAGTTGGCACATAGATGTTAATCATGCCCAACTTGTAACAAAGATATTCCACTCGAATTCCATTTATAGGCTTCGTAAATATATCACCCAATTGCTCTCTTGTCTTCACATAACCGGTAGAGATCATGTTCTCTTGAATTTTTCCACGAATAAAGCAACAGTCAACCTCAATATGCTTCGTCCGTTCATGATACACCGGATTTGAGGCTCTGTGTAGAGCAGCCTGATTATCACACCAAAATTGTCGGAAAAAAAGGCTTCAATTCAACCTCAATTAAAAGGTGATGTACCCATAGCATTTCACATGTGGACTGAGTTATTGCTCTATACTCGGATTCTGCACTAGATTGAGATACAAAACTTTGTTTCTTACTCCTCCAAGACACAAGATTTCCACCAACAAGACGCAGTAGCCAGTTGTAGATCTTATGTCAATTCTTGATCCTGTCCGGTCACCATTTGCAAAACACTCAATATGAGTATGTCCGTGATCACTATATGATGTGCCAAGACCAGAGGCTCCTTTCAAATAACATAAGATTTTCTCCAAGGCTAGCCAATGTTTGACTGTCGGTGCGGACATGAATTGACTCACTATGCTGCCAGTATAAGCAATATCTAGACAGATTACCGTGAGATACTTTAGTTTTTCAACTAACCTTTTGTATCTCTTCGGATCATCAAAGGGGTCACCATCATCCTTAATAAGAAGTACACTAGGAACCATTGGTGTGCTACATAGCTTGGGGCTCCTGACTTTCCAGTTTCTACAAGTAGGTCGAGTACATACTCTCTCTGGGACAAGAAAAATCCTTTCTTGCTTCTCGCTACTTATACACCCAAGAAGTATTTCAGTTGCCCCAAGCCTTTGGTATGAAATTTGGCATGTAAAAACTTCTCGAGGGAAGAAATACCTGCACAATCATTTCCTGTAATAATAATATCGTCAACATAGACAACTAGAATAATGATACCAAATGTTGATTGTCTATAAAAGACTGGGTGATCACACTTGCTCTTTTCCAATCCAAACTCTTGAACTATATCGTTGAATTTTCCAAATCAGGCACGAGGACCCTGCTCCAGACCATATAGAGACTTTCTCAAATGACAAACTTTCCCATACTCCCACTAACCAACAAACCCAGCTAGTTGCTCCATATATACCTCTTCGTGAAGATCACCATGAAGGAACGCATTCTTGATATCAACTGTTGTAAAGGTCAATCCTGAGAAACAGCCAAGGAAATAAACAAGCGGATGACGGTGAGCTTGGCTACCGGAGAGAAGGTGTCAGAATAATCCACCCCATAAATTTGAGCATAGCCTTTAGCTACAAGTCTAGCCTTTAGTCTTGCAACAGATCCATCCGGATTAACTTTGATTGTAAACACACACTTGCACCCTATTGCTTTTTTTGCTTTGGGTAAATCTACCAAATTCCAAGTATGATGCTCATCTAGAGCATGTATCTGCTCAAGCATTGCGTCATGCCATCCATGATGATCTAAGGCTTCCTTCACTATTTTGGGGATAGATATAGAGTCTAGAGAGGCAATCAAACAACTAGATGCCGGAGATAAATGTTCATCAGAAACAACATTAGCAATGGAATATGTGGATTTGCACTGACGTGTACCTTTCCGAAGAGCAATAGAAAGGTTAAGATTTTCTGAAGCATCAAGTAGAGGAGGATTTGATGACAAAGGAATTGATGTAGGACATGTGTCATCAGTTTCTCGCCTCCGCGTGTAAACTTGGACAATTAGTGGTCTTGCTAGAAGAACTAGGAGATGGAAGAACAACATCATTTGATTGCTCTATCACAACACAAGTACCCCGATAGACTAACGATTCATCTTCGTACCCCTGACTTGTAGAAAAGGAAGGTACATAGAAGAATGATGTAGCCTCTGAAAACACCACACTAGTTGATACCAAATATTTGCCAAGTTCAGTAAAACAACATCGATACCCCTTCTGAAGGCGAAAATAGGCCAAGAAAACATACTTCAATGCCTTTGGGTCCGACTTGGTGACAAATGGTCGAACATCTCAGACATAACATGTGCTACCAAACACCTTAGGCTCCACCGAAAATAGTGACTTGTTTGGAAAAAAACACTGTAAGACATTACCAGCAAACACAGTTGATGGCATGCGATTAATCAAAAAACAAGTTGTAGAGACCGCATCCGCCCAAAACTGTTTAGGAACCTTCATTTGGAATAGAAGTGCCCGAGCTTTCTCAAGTAGATGTCTATTCTTCCTCTCATCAACTCCATGTTGAGAGGGTGTATCAATACATGAAGACTGATGGAGAACACCATGTTGTCTCACGTAAGATTGAAACATTTTTAACATGTATTCTTTAGCATTATCACTCCTTAGAGTACATACCGAAGCATTGAATTGAGTTTTAACTTCAGAAGGAAGGCACAAAAGTGAGTAAATACTTCAAAACGACTCTTCATAAAATAAATCCAAATCATTCGAGAGAAATCATCCACAAAGGTGACAATATTTATGACCAATTTTAGAAACAACACGACATGGTCCCCAAACATCACAATAAACTAACTCAAAAGTTGACTCAACTCGTCAATTAACCCTTGGACCTAATGAGATGCAATGATGTTTTGCAAACTGACATGAATCAAAATCCAATGAAGAAATATTTTGAAGTTGAGGACAAAGTTTCTTTAACACAGGTAAAGAAGGATGACCCAATCGACAATGTGCTTTAAATAGAGACACAACACTAGAGCATACAACAGATCGAAGTTCCTATTCATTAAGGATGTAGAGATCATCGAATACATATCTTTACCAATAACCTGATTCGTCGAAAGATCACGAAATAGACAATGATCGGGAAAGAAAAAGATATTACACTTAAGGTCTCTTGTAATTTGACAAACAGAAATCAAATTAAAGGCTAATACAGATGACAAAGTGATAGATGAGGTTGATTTAACAGTCCCTGATCCAAGACTATTACAAGTTGATCCATCAGCTACAGTAACCGGAAAGGGTGTTTTAAGTGATAGGAAGCTAGAAAAAATATTAGGATTACCCATCATGTAATTTGTGGCACCTGAATCAATCACCCATTTGTTTGGAGAGGTGATAATACATGTTTTGTTTGACTCATGAAAGACGTTAATTGAAACGGATACATTCTTTGATTTAAGATATTGACAAAATTTTAGTAAACTCATCGGCTGAAACCCGAATTATTTTCTCAAATGATGAACTATAACCAAACATTTTGAACTAATCTATAGTCCAAAAGAATGAAAAAATAGATTATAGATGACCCTGTAGCTGCAACCAAATTAACAAGACCTGAAAGTGTCCCTCACAAACCAAGAAGATATTTGGACAACGGTGAGACCTGAACCCAATCTAGATATTTTAACAGACCTAAAAAAACTCAAAACTTCACCCAAGTCCTAGAAACAAACAGTCTCCAAGTAAAATTCTTGAATCTAGACAATACCATCAAAAAAGTTCATATAAAATTTGAATCTGAGATCCAAGGATTCCAAAACCCAACAAATACGAAAATCCAATGCTCAAATTAATGGTGGTTGGAAATAGAGAATAGATAAGACCTTTTAAAGAGCTAGAGTCAAGAAAAATAGGAAGCAAACAACACATCTTCCAAGCAGAGTTTAGTGCCAGAAGATTACCAGAATGTGTTATGAATGCCAAAACGATACCGGAGCAGTAAGCCAAAATCATTTCTACCAGACCACGAACTGGTGAGTGAAAGATAACCCAAAGAGCCGAGACCTCCTCTCAAGCTACCAGGAAGGTATGAAACTTTTAATCATAATTTTGAGCCCTAGTGTCTCTGATACCATGTAAAATATAGAGACAATGGAACAATCTTCCTACTCATATCATTCCAAGAACAAGAGTTATTTATATGTGTGCAAGCAAGTCTATCTAAGAAAACAAGTAAGAAGCAAATTATCTAAGAAAACAAAATAAAAAAATCCCTAAATATCTTCTATCTATGATTGTGTTCTGTATACAATATGATAATGTGTCTATGTACATTCCCTAACATTCTGCAATCATATGTCATTTGCGAAATGAATGACCATGAGAAAGATGAACTTACACAGTTATCTCAGTAAGAGGTGGCAGCACAAGGGTCCCCAACTCGATAAGCTGAGATTTAGTTCGTCGGAGCATAAATGTCCCTATTACATATTTCAAAATTTTGAATTGTTCCTCAGCTTTGTCTGCATCAGGGCCTGCTCAGGCGGAGCCATATTAGAGAGAAAATATAGGAGTGAGTCCGTTGTTTTTCAGTAAATGTGATATCATAAGAACAAGTAACATATGGCATGTCATTCGGCTCCCACATAATTCGATGCAATCTTGTGAAGTGGATTCAATCTTGTAAAGCGAATTCTGAAGTCACACTTAAGATCTAAGGAAACATTCGGTGGCATTTTCATATTGAAATAGTACTCCGAATTTTCACAATTTTCTTAGCCTCCATACTTGATTCACAGTTGAAAAACTCCCATTTATAAAAATTGAAGGGATCAATGTCTGTCTCAATAACCCAACTTACAGTATGTTGCAAAGAAGCAGTGCTCCTTTTAGCTGGAAAAAACATATAACTGGACAAACAAATTCAAGAAGAGCCGTGGGCTTTTTCCGTGAGGTGTGGAGAAAGAAGAAGAACAATAAAGAACTCTTGTTCTCAGAAGTATAAAAATGACTGTTGCTTGTCACTAACACTTCCCAACCACTGCCACGCAATTCATACCTTCCTCTTTTCCAGTAAGCATAACGAATTGCTTGAGAAGTATGTAGAGAGAAAAAGAGAAGAGGCATTGGCATGTTTCAAAGGTCTGCATATTTTTCAATCAGACGATTCCAGAATACACCATGTTCAATCAACAGTTTAAAACAACATTTATTTTGACCAGGAATATGGTTGATATCCTTCACACATTCATTTTACAGAGTGTAAGATATGGCGACTTGAGCCTTATTCAACCCCAAAGCTAGATCACAAGGAAAAGGATTGCACAAGTCCAGATAAGCACATCATTAATCCATTCCCAACAGATGTGGGACTCTAACCCACTCTACCCCCCTTTCACGCTCAGACCCAACTAGAGCGTGAACAATATAACATAGGTCCAAACGGGAAGGACCTGACTCTGATAACATGAAAGATATGGAGACTTGGGCTTAATTCAACCACAGCGGTAACTCATAAGGAGAGGATTGTCAAGTCCATATAAGCAAACCACCAGTCCATTCTCCAACCAATGTGGAACTCTAACTCACTCTAACACAAAGTAATACAGGTAGGGTGCTAAAATCGTGGTCACTATCATATATCAGAACAAAGATCAGAGATCATTGATAGACCTAAGTAAATGGCTGTAGATTGTTCTCCAAATGCTTTAAATCATCATAAAGTAACAAAGCTAGAAAAACCAAACAGAATTCTCAAAATGCATAGGAAAAGAAGATAAACCATAGCAAAGTTGTCCACAAACTAGGCACAAGTTGCCCAAGAACTTCACAAATAAACACTGTCCAAAATTTCTGTGGTCATCTTTAAAGAAAACTGGCTAGCTAATGATTCATGAGTCATGACAGGTGAAAGTATTACATGATGGATCTCCAGCTTCCTTGAATGCAGAGAGGAACTGCTCCAGTGTTCCAAAAACTGAAGGCATACAAAAGTACAAAAGTGCCCAAAGCTCTGAAAGGTTGTTTTGTATGGGTGTGCCGGTCATCAACAATTTCCTTGGAATAACAAAACGCTCTTTGAGCACATTATACAGGACCTGTAAATATTTCAAACACTCAGAAGAATAAAGATTGCATTATAGGTTTCCAAGAAGAACTTCCAGTAATCGTTGAAAGTCAACTGCCCACTTCCCCCCAAACCCCAAACAAAAAGTTAATTGAAATGCAGAAACTGCTCCAGAACTATAAGAAATAGACACTGTCCCCTTTTTCACCTTTTTTGTCTCTGTTGAGCAGTTGAAGCATGAAGGGCACTTGAGGGCAATTGTATTTCAGTGCTTTTTAATATGAAAATGAATTGCCACTCAAACTTCCACCAAAATATTAACGTCCTCACTCCTCCACAACAACTTCTGAAATTCTCATACTTGCCCTTAAGAAAAATCATCCAGACGTACTACTACATGCCTCAATAACAACAACAGACCCGGTGAAATCCCACAAACTAGGGCCAGCGGAGGGTAGAGCGTACGCAGACCTTACCACTACCTCATGGAGATGGAGAGACTGTTTCCAAAAATCCTCGGCTCAAATGTATCCGCCCCAAGTAAAAGAGAAAAAAACAATAGATACAAAATAATGGCTAAAACGAAAGCAATGACAGTTCAACAAGAAAAAATAATAAAAGTAGCAAAAACATCGAGGAGCAATAACAAGACAACCATAATAGCATGACTAATCCTATAACAAATCTAAATCGTCACAAGGCAATACAACATTCTACCCTTGCTAACCTTCCACCCTAATATGCTATCTTCGCTCCTTTCTATCTAAAGTCATGTCCTTAGTGATATGAAGTTGAGCCGTATCCTATCTAATCACTTCTCCCCAATACTTTTTCAGTCTATCTTTATCTCTCCGCGTAACTCCTAAATCCAACCTCTCGCACCTCCTAACTAGGGCGTCGACAACTCTGCACATGCCCAAACCATCTTAGTCTCGTTTCTCTCACCTTGTCTGCCACAGAGGCCACTCCCACTTTCTCCCGAATAACCCCATTCCTTATCCTGTCACTCCTAGTATGTCCACACATCCATCTCAACATCCTCATTCCTACACATATCTCAAGAATGCAGTTTCACATGGTATTCCAATCTACAAAAGGAAAAAGATAATTAAAAAAAATCAAGAAATGCCCTTGCAGTTTCAATGAAAGCTAGAGGAACAACTTTATTTTTCAAAGTAATGACAATATTGAAGACATATCATCAGATTATCTCTCAAGAGGAAAATAACTTCAGTCAAGAACTTGGAAGTCCAGAAAAAGACAGATGATATCTTTTTCTCTGCTACAAAAATTATTCAACCATAAAACAGATAATACCTACCCATATATTTTCTATTATAATATAACCATATTTATCCAGATATGAGGTAAGGTTGCAGGACACTATCACATCCCTATTAGAATGCTAGGTAAACTCTTGTTCGATAATGCACTTAATAAACACAAAATTAAAGGTAATCTGCAGGATTAACTTTAATCACACATCATAACTGCATAAGTTATCGATATTGTAGCTTATACCACTTTCAAACATAGCGCATACAACACCAGAAATGCATCAATGTCATAATGGTTAGGGTTAGCTATATGAATTCTCAAGAACCATTCAGTATAGTTTGAACATGTTTATGCGAAAGTCAGAAAAAGCATAGATACCACCTGATCTTATAGTTTTTCTGGAGGTGAAAGGGCTTTTGGCTAATAATGAGTACAGACATATAGGGGCTTGCTCTCCGTTTCTGGATATGATAAAGGATGAAGGTTGTTAAGTATCACATATTGGTGGGGAAATGAGTTGTTATCTCCTTATATGGTTTTGGGCAACCTCACCTCTTGTGCTAGCTTTTGGGGTTGAGTTCAAGCCCAAGATTTATTTAATCATCAAGGATGGGAAAATGTCGTTAATTGAGGTTCATGAATTAGAAGTATATTATGGGATTTCAAGGCAAAATAGCCTATATAAGATAGAGTTCCTCACTTGACTTCGAGTTGGGAAGGCTAGTTCAAGAAGTAGAAGGACCATTAAATAAATGAATCATACATTAAACCCCAAGATCAGTTATGATATCTCAAGTTTAGTGAAACAAAATACAGAAGAATTTCAGACATACACTAGATGGATTCTTGAGCCTTTGTGCTTCGTCAATTATTGCATAACACCATGGAACTTGGGATAGAAAATCTTCATCAAGTAATATTATGTCATAAGTAGTCAATAGCACATCAAAAGGTAGTGATTTTGCCTGTCAGAAATGAGGAAATTCAAGGTAAGATAAATGACAAAAATATTGACAGTTCTTGAAGAGAAAAAATGATGTGTAAAGCCCCAGTGAGGCTTTTAGGTGTCTAAATCTAAGTTGCTCGGACTCTCCAAAAATGTTGCCGAACCTGTGTCGGATTTTTAAAAAATACACTATTTTTGGAGGATCCGACACGCACTTATTGACATTTTTGAAGAGTCCGAGCAATATAGGTCTAAATAGACCTTATATAAACGTATACAAAGACCTACTTAAAATTAAATTTGATAGTCTATAGAGAGACAATTTAACAACTTAAAGTGTGCATAGAACCTAATACTTACATCAGACGCCTCCTTGTTCATACGTTCATATATGTTCCTACGTAAGTTGCACCGATGCTCTTTTTCTCCAGTATAGGATAACACTCTTAATTTTGGGGCAAAATTGGCCATTTCAGACATCCAACCATCCGTCACGCTAAGAGGACAGAGTACCACTGCAAGCATTTTGCAAGAGCTAAGCATAGATTGTTAACCTAAGATGTCTTTCGGCTACTATTTCTTATTAGATCAAAATGACAGTTCTTCCCACTCACAGAATGGTCCAGGAATCTTTAGATAGACTTTAAGATAGCTCAGCAATGATATAGCTTGCAAAGTCTTCCCCAACCCCATCTGCCAATAAACCATTCATACCAAATAGAAAATCAAGACACTATCCATTGACTATAAATTTACTGCTTAACAAATCATCGTTTCTTGTATTACCAGTTAGAGATACTGCATTGCCCAACCTAGATAAGCTTGAGGAAGGAGAGACAAGTAACCAAATCTAAGCAAAGACCACTTACTTTTCACCTATGTTTCATTTAGTCAAGGCTCCAAACCTTCCGATCAATACAAAATTCCCTTACGGAATTAAATTTTTGTCTAACAAGCAACCATGGGCACAGACAGAATTTAAAGTATCCAAAAGGAAGGTGGGTACCAAGGGAAAAAAAAGGAGAACTTACTTGGTGATAAGGCATAAACTGCAATCCATTTAGTTTACTAAAACAAATTTAATTACTTGCTGCAAAAATTCTGATCTGATCCATAAAAGCACGAGAAATAGAAACTTATAGCAAGTTCTAAAAGGGAACGTGTTAAATGTTGTGCGCAATTGGTATATTTTTGGACTTTTTCTTAATGTTCTTACTGTTTTTTCATCCAGGTTTTGAAGATTTTCACATGATCTTTGGTCAAGTTACTTAGAATTCAGTATAATATGCTACATGGATCCTTCATTTCCCTTAACAGCCCCACATGGGATGATTGCTAACAGAGTGAATCAATCATGCAGAGCCCGTATAAAATTGGTGTAAAATGCCTAGCAGACACAATCAGCTTTGGATTATTTTTTAACCAAGATATGTTTTTTCAATGAATAACAAAATTCCATTGCAAGTATTATCCTAGGTTAAACTAATTTTGACATATTCCCACAGGCAATTTTTAATGGTTTAGGAAAAGGGAAATATCTTGTAGAGCAAACATACCAGATAAGGTCTCTATTTCACAAGGGAAATAACATAGTTCCACCAAACATTATGCTTTCACCTAAATATTTTTGTGAAGCATAATATTAAGAAGAAAGGCTGAAGAACATTAAATTTATTCCTATAACTTTTTTCTCTCTGCCTTTTATCTGTTGTTACCACTAAGCACTTTCAAACGATTTCAGGTTTCAGCCGCAGAAGTCCGAAATTGGATTCCCTATAGATCTCTTTTCAAAAGCACCTATCATCGCTTCGATATAACAACAGAAAGACCAAAATTTCTGATGCACCCATATCTCACAAAAACAACAAACCATTCCGATGAAGCTAAGTGTATTGGATGTGGTTTAGGACCATAAGAAACCTCTAGAGCACTAAGTCGAGTCCATAGCTTTCCTACGGATTAAGTTTTTGCATGAGTTCATGCAAGGATCAACTTTAAATGACTATATCTCCCAGCATATAAAGAGTTCAGTGGCCCATAATCTATCAAATTAGAGATCCATGAGTCTTCTTTTCAACTCCATCAAGTTTGCATCAATTAGAGTTCGAAGTAGAAAGTTATGATTGTTTCACTGGAATATGTCCAAACTGAAAATTCAGTGATGCCATATATCAATTCAGCGTATCGCCGAAATGCATTGCCTGGCATAAAAAATATCAGAAACTGTTAATTTTGGCATCTAAAGACTCCTTTTGGCAATCCGCAGAATATTTTGGCGACGGGACATCTAGATCGCTGATTTGATCAACGAAATTCATTAAAAGGTCATTTTCTTTAATTTCTATGATCTTATGTTTTCAAAAGGTTATCTTGACCTTTCACCCTTATTTAACTTTCCTAAACCCATAACATAGCCTAATAACCTCCTGATACGCATTGTAACTTCCTCAATCCCTAATTCTCCTTCTTCCAAAACCGAAGAACTTTAAGAAAGGGGTTTCTCTACTTTCGCAAGATCAAAAGGCTCCAAGTTCAAGGTTCTTCATCAAGTTCTATCACTACATTATGTAAGGCTTCAATGAGAGTATCCCTTCACTCTCATTCCTAAAGTATTTGATTCTCAAGAGCTCTACAAGATTGTTAAAAGCAAAGCTAGAGCTTTTTATGAAACTATGATCTTTCTTCATAAATTCATATTTTCATTGTTTCACTTTGATTTTAAAACCTTATTATGCTAATTTGGCATGATTTTTATGGTTCCTTAATATTTATTATGTCTTTTAAGCATGATATGAAGTCCAAACTCAACTCAGGTTATTTTAAGATATGACTTTTGAGCCTAGTCTCACAGATGACTCAGATATGTAGACAATTTTTATACTTGAGCATTAATATGTATTTATGTATTTTGAGAGGACTATTTAGCACCGAGAGAATACAGGTTTAGCAAACCCAAGTCCCATAACTACGTACCAGCATAGGACTTGAGTAAACTGCTTTGTCGAACAACTCCATATGGCACAGAGAGGAAAAGACTAATGGATTCACATAGTTAAGATATGATTCTATACCCTGGCAAGGTATAGGACAGCCCTCTCAACTGGGTTAGCTATTGGACATCATGAGCTCACATGATGTGTGTTAGTTATAAGAAACTCCCCAATTTTATGCATTCTTTATGATATGCTTTTAACTTTTTATGGTCATTTTAAATATGCTAAACTATGGATACGTTCATGAAAGATTACTGATTTAGACTCATCTTTATAAATACGCTTTGAAAGAAGGCTTTGAACTGATGCTTACGTAATTTGCAATTGTTTCTCCTCAGTTCCTTTACTATGATTATGATTTTAGAAATCTTATTTCACTGTTTCTCCAAATGTTATTTTAAATGAGTATGTTGGTGTCGCTTGCATACTCCATACATTCCACATACTGACGCATATTTATCCTCTTATGATGTAGATTCCGATGCCCGTTTTCAGACTCGTGACTAGTGAAGTTGCAGCAGCTCTAGACAGCTTGGGGTGAGTCCTCCTCATCTAAGGACTCCATGGATTTAGTTGTTAGATTTCTCTTATGTTGTCTTTAGACTCTTTGAAGGTAGTTGGGGCCATGTCCTGGCAGGCTTAGTCACCCACTCCATTTAGTAGAGGTTTTATTCGGACATTAGTAATGTTGTCCTACGGATTTCTTGACTTTATCTTATATTAAGCATGTGCTTCATTTTCCGCTTAAGTTTAATAGAGTATGCTTTGATAATATGTCAAGGGTTAGCTTAGGATCACTAGTGGTTTCAAGTACCGTGCCTTGACTAGAGTGTAGACTTAGATCATGACAAGATTGCACGTGTCACACTTCAATAAAGTCTTTTGAGTTTTGACAACTCATCATAAGAAGATAACTTTTTTTTTAAAAATCAATTAAATGCTGGCCTTAATGTTGGCAGTGATACCTCATCCCCTGTAAGAAAAACCAAATGACAATATCACTATTTATGAGAGATTAGACGAATCAATTATAAAAATAATTACTATTGGTATCACAAAAACATGGCAAATTCGACTCATTTATTTTTCAGTGTTATCACAGACATTTTCATTATTTTTTTATGAAATAAAATGTAGTACCATCTTTGGAGCATACATAAAAAGTGGTTATAATCTATAATTCTATTATTCAAGTTTATTCAAAAGAGTAACATTGTAAAACATAGCAATCTAAATTGAGACTTGAAAGAAGTAATAAACATCATCTTCCGGTTAAATTATGGCTTCCGAGTTGAAGAAACACCACGCAATACAAAAAAATAATGTAATTTCTTTCACTTAATTTTTTTTTGTAACCGGCAATTTCGTTCACTTTCTTCCTAGTTGTACACATCACATTCGGTTAAAATTAAATTATGCTTCCTTGCTGAAGGTACATCATGAAATTAACGCAATACATATAATTAACACAATACCGAGAATGACGTTGACGCCGAGAAGGTATCTTCGTACGAGCCATGAGACTCCTTCAACCTGGTGAGGTTTAAGAGTCGCTTTGACTCCCAGGTCAACGGAGTTGAACGGCGAATCATCGGCAGCTGAATCGCCGGCGTAGACAAACTTCGCCGCGGCTATTAATCGCTGCTCGTAATTCATCGTCGGTAAATAGAATCGCGAAAGCAATTGGAAAAGAGGAAGAGGCGGTGCTGAAAAGTGGAAACTACCGTTTGATTTTATTTTCTTCTTAGAGCCAAAATAGTTATTCGAACACCGGGAGACGTGCGCGGGCAGCATTATTTTACCAAAATGTCCTCGAACAGAAATCTATCCCGAGAATGATAATTCTCCGTTGGATCAAATATGAGCGGGTTAAAAATTTATATTTATTTGTATTATGTTTGGTCAAAATGGTTCAAGTAACTCAATTAAATTCTTACTAAATTTTACTTATTTTATTTATTTTTACCTAATAAAATTATTTTTTAATTATAATTATACATAATATATCAAATTAATGTATATATTAAAAGTATTCGACAAAATTTTTCTCAAGTTAATTTAAATTGCATATTAATTCAATTTTCAATAAGTTGAAATAAATTGAGCTAATGAATAGACGAATTATTGATCTGATCAAATTTAAACGTATTAAATAAAATAGAGCAAATTAAATTTGATTTTGAAACCTGTCTACCCAAAAAGTGCAATTTGGTGCCTCTGGGCTCTGATGAAGAGAAATTTGGAAAATATGTTTTTGGTGTTTGAAAACTTGTTAACAAAAATTGTGTTCCATCAAAAATTCACTTAAATAAAAAAGTTATTAGCTGTATCTTTTAAAATTGTTCTTTTAAGTTCTTGAAGCAAATTCTATCCTGAAACCTATATTTACACTTTCTTTTTTTATCCTACAGAGTACTTGAACTTGCAAGAGTTTCTTGCACAAAATGTTACTTTAGAAATTCGAGGAATGGTTAAATTTTTTATACAAATTATACCAAAATCACCTCAAAAAAGTTATGTTATAATTCATAATTTTAGTAGCTAATTATACTTGAAAGATTTTGTTGTGTTTTGTTGGGGGTATGAGCATTTCAATATTATATTATGTAATATATTGAGTGCCTAATTAGAGCATTTCATTGTTGCATTACTCCTTATCACGTTATTAGTGGTAAAGAAGTGGTCATTACTCTCTATTAGTTACTAATCTCTTGGTAACTCCCGTGACCGCTAACTCATTATTCTATATTGATTTATATGCCTTTTATTATTATAAGAAAATATTAACTGCATTTGTTAATAGGTATAAATTGTGATTTAAAAAAAGAATTAGTTCATGTAATTCTCATGATCATAAAGTTTTGTAATTCATATATGACCATTAATTTTTTATAATTTATGTAATATCTATCACATTTGTCTATCCACAATATTACCTCTCAATGTACCTGTTGATTAAATGAATGACTTATTCACCTATAAATAGTGGTGTTTTTTTTTTTTGTGAAAGAGTATGTAAAAAAGAAATGAAATATGTTAAGTGTGAAGAATATTGTGATGTGTAATAGTGAAAGCGAGAGTTGGGAGAAAGAAAACATTTTAAATCTTTAACTATATTCACTGTATAAAAGAGAGTATTTATATGTTGAAGGAAAGTGTTTTGTGTGGAGTTTTGGACTTTTCAACTAATATAGAGTTATTTGAGTCACAGAACGTTGTTGGGTTATTGTATCCTGAAGGGAACAAGTCAAGAGTATTATTGTTGGATCGATGTTGATTATTCCGTAGCGGGCTTGAATTTTCATAAAGAGAGCAAGATATTTGTGCGTTGGTTAGAATCTATTTTTATTTCATTTTTATCATATATTTTCAACTGTAATTTATTGTACATATGATATATTACAGCAACATATTTTATAAAAGTAAAATAATTTAGGAGACTTTCGTACTCACCTATTTATCAATTATTGAATCTTTAAATTCATTGATATGTAATACTTTTTGGGGGTGTGTGTAATATAATTGACAATTTTCAATTTCACTTTGTAATTTTGTTAAACTCATTCAACCTAGAATAGTTTTTATTTGTTCACTATCACTATATATGAGTTTGTAATTTTTTGTGTAAATTTTAGAGTTTAAAAATTTTGCACTAATTATCATGTAATTTTTTGAGAAATTTGAGCACAACTTGGAATGAAATGCAACAATGGATTATCGTTGAAACGAAGGGGAAGAAGCACCAGGCCTAAATACTATAATTACAATTAGTACACACAGAATTTATCTATGCAATCTGAAAGGAAAGAAATTCTAGAGTTTTCAAGAAGATGGAGATCGTAATGGAGGATGTTACTCGTAGAATAGCTTTTGTTTGTTGTGTAAAGTTCTTGAGATAGTCCGTTATGCTAGACTAACTTATGTTTGTGATTTCTCACTTTGATGATTAATATAATATTTAATTATCTATTTTATTTTTTTGAAAAGAATTGTTTTTTCTTTTTGAGTATTTGATGAAATCAGAGAAAGATTAATTAATTTTTTTCTATTTGTTTGGTGAAATTGGAGAAAGTTTATTTTTTTCCGGATACTTAATAAAATCGGGAAAAACTTAAATTATTTTTTGGGTGTTTATGAAAATTAAAAAAATGTCATGGATTTTTAATGAAAGTGCAGATTTTTTTGTCTTTTCGAGTGTTAATAAATAGAGAATCTGCAATTGTAATTAATTCTTTTAAAATGACGATGATAATTATTTATTAGTGCTTTTTATTAATTAAAAGTGGAAGCTTTCTATTATTTGTCATTATAATTTAATCAGAAAGGAAAATATTGATTTTTTTACCTTGTTGCTAAGAAGATTTTTAGTTTGAGAAATAGCAAATATAAACTCATAATTTTTCAATAGCTATTAATTCTTTTACCTTATTTATGTACAACCCTCGAGTTAGGAAAAAAATTGTCTAGTATTTAAAATTATTTTATCAAATTTTAAAAATCAGAATTTTTTTCCTCATGACTTGCTAGTATGAAAGACAAATGGATGGGATCTAAAAAGACAAAATTGAGAAAATCTAGAGATATGGGAAAGAGTTATACCTATGTACCGTACTTTTTTTTAACCTCGAAAAGGGGGTGTTTCTTATGATGCTACGGATGATTGTCCGAATTGCAAAGGGTAATCTTGAACTCGGATAGAATAGGATTGTGCGTGCCAAGTCCTTTGGGTCTCATATTTTGGCTGAATTTATCATACCTCTGTTCCCTATGTTAGGCAGTCATAATATTTTGTTACGTTTTATCGCTATTACGCTAGAATAAAAGGTTTCACACGAGCTTTCGTTCTGCGGCGTGGTGGCAGGACCGCTAGGGGAGTGGCTCCAAGTATAGATAGGGTAAAATCTGCAGGAGTCATGTAAATACATAGGCCCTTCGAGTGACAGAAGAATGATTCCTGCAATTTTTAAATTATTTAAAGGATTTTTTTTATTTTATTAATTTATAAGAATGTATTCTAAGTTTAGATCATAATTCAAGATAATTTTAACTTAAAACTCTTAAATATTTTATCACGTATTTTTTGAAAAATGAAATAGAAGGAAACTTACATAGTTTAATATGATAGATTCCCTTTTTTTTTCTTTCTAATTTAATCAAACGGGTGGGTAATTAGATTTTGTTTAGGTATTAAAAAAATTACAAAATAAAATATAGAAAAAGGTCAAAATTATTTCTAAACAATTGAATTTGGTGTATAGATATTCTCTGTCTATCTATTGAGTTAGAAATATGATATTTTGACCTTCATCATATTTTAAAATATTTTTAAAAATTATTGATGAAGATATTTTATCTTCATCAATAATTTTATAGCTCTTTTCTACCCTTAAACTATCAATTCATATCAAATGAGAAAAATCAATAAATACGTATTATGTGGCTTCATTTTTTTTATTTTTTAAAGGAAATAATACAACTTCCGCTAGTTTATGCTGTAATTATATTCAGATAGAATAATTTAACAAATTAATTTTTGTATCACTTTTTGTTCATAGATATATATATCTGACAGGCTTATATATATGTATCTCGAATACATGAGAATTAGGTGTAATTCATTCTATATATATTGTATTATAGCGTCATTAACATGTATTTAGAATTCATTTTTCTCTTTTACCTCACTCATCTCTCTCCTCTCTCCTCTCTCTTCTATCCCTTTGTATGTGTATTTCAAAATGTATCTGAGTTTTATAAATTTTATGTATTCGTGTATTTAGTACTAATTTCATATATTTGTGCATCCAAAATCAATTTCATCCAGTGTATCTAGTATCAAATGTTTAGTATATCTATACATGAACGCACATATATATGTATCAAAAAATTTACACTAGAGAGAGAAAAGCAAATGGGAAGAGAAGGAAAATAGATCTTTGGAGTGAGAGAGCGAGGGTGAGCGAGAGAGACGAAAGAGGGGAGAGAGAGAAAAAAAGGAGAGGTGAGGGATTATGTAATTAGTTTGGATTATATGTAACTTTTTAAACTATGGAGAGATTAAGTAGGTATTTGGACATGTGATTTTGTCCAATGATTTGAAGTCATGAGATGAATCAACATTAGGGCATGTGATCCATCTCATGAATTCAAATCATGAGATGAAATCTCAATTTTTAAAAAATATTGATTTAAAAGTTTCATATCACGATTTCACATTTTTCAAACATAAATATTGACTCACAAATTTATATTTCGGAAAAAAAAATTATACCTAAATATTTTTTTGCGACAATACCAAAAATTAGTGATAAAAAAATTCATGAAATATGAACATAGTAATATAGTTAATAATGACATTGACCAACAAATAGCCAGCTCATATTAAAAAGTAATATACGATAATTCATGTTCAATTTCATTCTTTTATTGAATTAAGTCCGAACAATAAATGTATTTTTGTAAGAATAATTTATTATAATTTTGTTACGAAGTTTGTTTGTTTGTTAAGTTTGTATAAAAAAAATAAGGACAATTTTAATAGTTTTCACATTTGTGAATTTTTTATGTTTATGACCAAAAAAATACAACTTCAAAAACAAAACAAAACATGTCTATAACAAATCTTTAACTTCATCTCATATTATTTCATGTTATAGCTTCAAATCACGAATAGAAATGTTTGCCTAATTAGATAGTTTCACCAGTCACCCCCACCCCCCTTCCCCCCCCCCCCCAAAAAAAGAATTCGAAATCTATTTGAGACACAAAATTAATACAAATAAATCATATTTTTAGAATGTAATTAAAATAGTCTTAGTGTGATTTTTTTTTTTTTATAAAAAATTTCAAACTATAGAGTTAAAATTGTCAATATCTGATTTTGATATAAAATAATTTTTTTTCTTTCACTTTATAAAAAGAAATTTATTTTACCATACTTTTTATTTTTTTCCTTAAATTTTATAATCTTGATCATCAACATGACAATCCAACAATCAGATCCTATATTAAAAATATTAAGAAAAGTGTGTAGTGTGCTCATTAAACCTCATTATTGCCACCAAAAATTGTATGATTAAAGAAGCAAAGGGGGTAAATCAAATTAAAACTTTGTATTGAACAAATCATGATGTGCACTTCCTCTCTAATATGGTTGCCCTTCATTTTTAAGGCAAAACTACCTAATATACATACTTCACTATTATTTATATTAATATTATTTATGCTTTTAAACAATTATATATCTTATCATTAATTAAGAATTTTATACCATATATCAAAAAAAAAAATCAGATTTGCATATTCCTAAATAATAGCCTAGATTAGTTATAATTTACACAGTTAAACTACTTCAAATTAAAGCTTTCATGTATCTATAAAAAAGACATTTGAAAAACGGTCACTACATATTTAAATTTGTGTCTATTTAATCATTACTCAGATTCATAACTGTTAAGAAGGATATAGTGAGTGCAAGCCTAATTAGGTACCGATGCATCCTATATAAAATCCATGAATATGCACCGTCTCAAATTTTATCTCTGGCCGTAAATAACACATTTGGAGAATTTTGCAACGTATTTGATTGTGTAATTGAACTTCAAAAATAAAAAAATTCAAACCTTTATTAGCGGGCAAAGACAAAAAAATAAAAAAAATTATGGCTCTTGCGAAGATCCGTCGGATCCAAGCACAGCGAGCAACAACGGCAAACGAAAAAGGCAAAGCAAACACCATCGTGTTGAGGTGCCGAACCAATCAAGATCTTAATCGAAAAGTTTCAATAAGCGGAGATTTATGCATGTATTTTTAATATTGTTGATAAATTTGGCACATTATTGATGTATTTGACACATTATTGAGTTACGATCATATATATCTTATTTTTATCAATGTATATGTACCTGATAAAATATACATATGTATTGCAGATTTATGTGTGTATCCGACACATCATTTGAATCGAAATTAAATGTATCTAGTTTTTATTGATGTATCTGATTAATTATATATATATTTGACAAATATACATATGCATTTAAATTAAAACTCATGAATCTGAGTTAAGAAGTCTAAACCTTACTTAATTACCCTCCAAAAGGGGAAGGACTTTAGTTATTTTGATTTTCTTAGGAGTTGTGCTATGCCATATCCACTCAAGTTTTACAAAATCGATTTTCTCCTTAATTGATTGCTTTCAATTATATTCTTTAATTAGACACACTCTTTAATTAATGACTTTTGATTATATTTCTTAATACACACACTAATTGATATGTGTCTATCTTATATGTATCTCAGATACATGTACCTCGAAGATAAAAATACACATAGCCGAGACTGAAAATATAATAATACATGTATTCAAGGTCCAAAATATGATAAAGAACGTAATATTGCAAACTAGTGTGAATCTAAGTAAATAACTATTACAGTAGTAGAATTTGTGTGAGTTACCTATTTTTGAACACCTAAGAAACAGTTCGATTAGAGGTAAAGTCAAAATTTAAAATTTATAAATTATGAGCTCGTTTTAGTTATATAAATAAATATTGAATTTCATAGCTCAATAATATCTATATATATTTAAGGGAAAAGGGTCAAAAATGTCTTTGAACTATATGAAAAAAATAAAAAATTTCTTCATTTATATGGTCCAAAAATATTCTTATCGTCAATACTTTGGTCCAAAAATGTCATTATTGTTATTTAATGGGTCAAAAATGTCCTTTTCCAAATAAATGTATTATTTATTTTATTTTTTAACACATTATTTTTCTAATAATATTTTTTAAATTAACAAATATTTATTCTACTTCATTACGAGAAAAAAATAAAAAATTATTTTTTTGCTTTATTATTATTACTGTTTTTATCGTTATCTAAATAAAAATTAATGTTGAGTTTACTATGATTTTATATTTATGCCATATATTATTTGTTACAGGAGTACGACGTTCTATTTTAATTGATAAAATAGGAATAAAAAAAATTATTTTCTTACATTTTTATTAGTTAATATGATTTAAAGAAAATAATTCATTAAAAATAATATTTTTATTAAAAACATAATATGTTTAAAAAGAAAAAATATATATTTATTTATTTAAAGAAGGACATTTTTGACCCATTTGATAACAATAAGACATTTTTGACTCATTTGGTAACAATAAGAGTATTTTTGGACCAAAATATCAATGACAAGAATATTTTTGAACCAAAATATAAATCAAGAGCATTTTTATTCCTTTAAGAGTATTTTTGATTCTTTTCCCTATAATTAATAAATTTTCTATAAATACTCAATCTTCGCGAAAATATATTAACATTTTTATTAAATTGCTCAAGAACCTTCAGATCTCTTCTTTCTTTTCTTTTTTTCCCCTTTTATTAAGACTCACCCTACGTTAAAAGTGGACACATGGAATGCAAAAAACATAGATTTTTTTCTTCTTCTAATATTTGTTTAAAGAAAAGTGCGTATGTGCTTATTAGTGAAATCATTTTCATGTTCGAACCTTATTGCCACAAAAAATGTATGATTGAAGAAGCACTTAGGGTAAATCAAATTACAACTTTGCACAAAACAAATCATCATGTGCACTTCCTCCCCAATATGATTGTCCCTTGATTCTTGAAAGTTTGATAAATAAGAGTTGGAATCAAAAGTTGAAATTTATAAATTTTGAGCTCGTCATCTAATTCATAATTCATTTTAGTTGTGTATTGAAATCGCAACTAATATTACACATATTTAAGAAATCTAAACGAAAAAGTTATTGAGTTGATCTTAAATATATCTGATGTTATTGCATTGAGTCTGGAGTCTGGAGCCTGGAACCTGGAGCCCACCCACCAGCCCAAGATCCACACAATTGGAACATAACATTGATTAGACCTTGGTCAATACAAATTAAAACCCCAAATTGGAAAGCTCCTATGTATTTTATAATTTTTGGGGTAGTTCAATTTGAATGAATAATCATATATTATATAAATGGTGGAAGTTGATGAATGCATGAAATCATAAAGATTCCTCATTAGACGGCCGTGAAACGAACAATGTGGACCCTTTATTGTCACTTTGTTGATGGAATCAACCACGACATCACATATTGGTATCAAATATTTATGCATATAGTATTAAATAATCATGGACCAATTGTCCTTTTTTAATTATAAATAAATATAATATATGGTGCACTAGTGTTACTATTATTACTACTATCTATAGGTACTTGTAAATATTATTAACTGGTCATTGGAATTATGTATATTCTACATAGTGATGATTTTTTTTTTGTTTTGCTGGCCAACTTGGGTTGATTGTGGTGCCAATTGGCAAAGAAAACTAACTTTCAAAACAACCGAAAGGAAAAAAAACTTGGAAGTCATCATTATAATCATTTTCATGCAAAACTTTGATTTTGTACGACAAAAACAATTTAATAGTGATTCATCATGACTCAATATAATGAACCGTGACACATATACAACACGATGTTAATTTTTGAGACATTATATATTTCGATACTTCCTATATTTATTTTTACTTGTCATTGTTTCATCTTTCTTAGGTCAATTTGATTAAATTGAATATTTGATATCTAAAATTTAGATGGTTGAAAACTATACGAAAGATATTATAAGTTGCAATTCTTCTCATATTAATATGATGAAAAAATACATCTTAAAATATTAGTCAAAGTTCATATAGTTTGACGTCGATAAGTAAAATAGTGACAAGTAAAAGTGAACGGAGAGAGTACCAATTATAAATAAAACTAAATGAATATAGGTCAAATGGAGGTATACACATACATTACAATTTTTTTTTAAAAAAAAAAAAAGAAAAGAGGAGTTAGTTAATCATAAAACCCATCGCTAGTCCGTCGTTAAAATTATTTGCGTGAACAGATATAATCTATGTTATCGTAGAAATTATAAAATTAAAATTAAAAAAGTGATAATAATTATTATAAGTAAATAATTTGTATATAACAAAATTTATTGATAATCCATTGCTCATCAATCGTGAAATAGGATTATCAAATTTTATTTATTTATTTATTTATTTTGTTATTCAAAGACAGAAGCTAATTGAGCCAAGACCCTAAAAAAGGTTTATTGGATGGAGAAGAAAGACTTCAATCCAGGGCGAACAAAATTGGACCAAAAATCATATTAACTAGTAAATTGAAAAAAAAAATATTAGTGATTTGGTTTGACTTATTTGGTATTGAAAATAAAAAAATTGACTATATTTATATTGGATTGGTTTTAACTTTAAAAAGTCAATTAGAAACCTAATCAATTTGACATATATATAATTTTAAAAGTTTATTTTATACACAAAAATATTTACTTAAATATAATTTATAAATATTACTTATAATTTTTATCTTTTAACATATTATTTCAAGTTTGACTTAAAATTTTGAATGGTCTAATAAAGTTTATAGTCCATAGATATTAGTAAATCTAATAAAGCTCAAATCAGAAATCAATCAATACTACTGCTAGCAAAAATAAATAAATAAAAAATCAACACTAAGAATAATAATAATGATAAATATTTGTTTTTTAGTTTTTCTTTAATGTTTAATCGTGTAAAGCATGATTTAGCACTTTAAAATTATGATCATTTTGTTTATGATTTATTTATTTGCAATATTTATTTTATGCGATTTCGTTATTATTTTTTGTTGAATATTTTAGTGACATCACTCATATCATATTTTGTGCTATTATTTTCTTAGAAAAACACGCTAAGCAATTGTATTTTGGTAGGACTAAAGAAATATGTGAAACATGAGTGTTAACCATATGTTTGTATGAACACTGTACCGGAAAAACTCAAGAACTCGAGAAATAAAAAAAACTAAATCTGAGATTGAAAAACTCGAGTTTTATTAATTTGGTTTAGTTTATAGATTTAAAAATCTGGCACAAATAATTTTGTTTGATATTTGAAAAGAACTAAACCATCCCAATCCAATTAGTGGTGTGCAAAAATCGAACCAACGAACCGATAAAAACTTTATTGGTTTATTGTTATTGGGTTATTAGGTTATTAGATTTTTAACAATTTTGAAAAAAATATTTATTGGGTTATCGGTTTTTACTATTGGGTTATTGGATAAACCGATAACCCAATAAGATTATAATAATTTATTATTACTCCATCGTAAATATTAAATATTAGTAATTTAATAGTAATAAGACACTATAATAGTACTTTACCTATTGTAATTTTTACCGTACTTAAGTGATTAGTTGTATGTCCACTTTAGTATTTAGTCTTTACTCTTTCGTACTCCATTTGTTTTTATTAATGCAAATTCTCATTATCATCCTTATCGGGTAAACCGAAAACCAAACCGTTAAAGAATGAAAACCGATAAATCGATAAAAATTATTTTATTGATTTGTTATTGGTTTAGCATATTTAAAAATCGAAAATTGAGTCTAAAATCGAATCGAACCGACCGATGCACACCCCTTAAATCGAAGTACACCCTACTTCAATCTATCCAAATTAAAAAATCTACATAGAAGCTACAAGAGATAAAATTGATGAAGGTCTTTGGAATTACACAGATGAGAAAATTTTGATTTTAACTAGAGCGGCATATTCCTTAAAATTTGAAGAAAGGTAGCAAACAAGAAACATAGAATATAAATATTATTTGTGCACTCATACTATATTATATAAGTATAATTAGGTAATAGGAACTTGTCTTCCAATTAAGAAAAAGTAAGAAGCATAAAAGGCCCACCACCTTAATTTTGTAAATATTATACTAAGTTACAAAATCTCAATATGGTGACATATAGTCCCACCATATATTTTACACAATTCCATACCATCTTACCAAAGCATAGGACAACTCGTCTATATTGCCAAGAAAATTATTGAAACAAAATGAAAAGAAAGCTTTTGACTGTTTCCTCCCCCACCATCCACTCTAGAGTTGGAATTTTTTTTGAAACGTAAAGGGGAAAACATGATTTTTTTCTTAAGAAGATTCAATTCAATATAATTTTTCAACTAAAAGGTACATTATTTAACACCCTTTGTTAACAAGATGGGTGTGCAGTTGAAGACGGTTCCTAGTTCAAATTTAAAATATGATCAAGAATGTGGTTCAGTAGATGAGATTGTTTCTTCTTTAACCAGAGTTAGGTCTCTGATTCGAGCCCTGAGTATGAAAAAATCTTTGGTAGAGAGTGTTTTCCCAAAATGGAGCCCTACGCGGCACGAATCCGAAATAGTCGGACTCTATTGTGGATACCGGACGCCACATGGAAAAAAATACCAAATTCAAATTTTTAATTTTATGTAATTTTAAATTATATTTTCTGATCTATCCAGATTATATGATTTGCTTTTCTTTTAAGCACTTCTTAAAAAGAATGAAATATTTTTTTATTAAGTAACAACTTAACTTTAAAATATTTATTTTACTTTTAATAAAATAATTTATAGCCATTTTAGACTATAAATTTAAAAAAGTCTTTTGTATTTTAAATTTTCTATCAAGTCAAACTAATTCGTGTAAAATATGATGGAGTTGGTAGTACACACCAATAACTAACTAATTGAAAATAAATTTATATATGTAAAAGAAAATTAAGTAAAACTACTTGAATTATGTCATATTAAATTATGGCATAAAACCTCAACGATAAATCCGCCCTTAAATTTTTAACTCATAGTTGAATCCGCCACATGGAGAGGGAAGAATGGGGATTGAGGGTGATGTAAACTTACCTATTATATATAAGATAGTTCACTACCACCCAACATAACTCGAAAACAAAACCCAAAATGCAGGCCAAAGCTTGCCATAATATTCTTAATATTCCTCCAAAACTTTTGCCATCAGCAAAACTGCCGTCCACGGCGGCGGTGGCGACCCAATTAACATTGCCGAGCCACGTGGCACGAGCCATAACGATCACCACCACATCACCAACTCATGAAGTCTACACACCAGAAATTGATGATACAATTACCGCCTTTTGGGACTATCAGTTCCTTTTCGTGTCCCAACGTTCCGAAGCTACTGAACCCGTTTCACTTCGGGTCGTGGAGGGATCCATACCATCCGGTTTCCCCTCTGGGACGTATTATCTGACCGGGCCGGGCCTATTCGCGGATGATCACGGGTCCACGGTGCACCCTCTCGACGGGCACGGTTACTTACGGACATTCGAAATTGATGGTAGTACGGGGCAAGTTAAGTTTATGGCTAGGTACATTGAGACGGAGGCTCAGGCCGAGGAACGGGACCCGGTGACTGGGAAGTGGAGGTTCACTCACCGGGGCCCGTTTTCGGTCCTGAAAGGAGGGAATATGGTTGGTAATACTAAGGTAATGAAGAATGTGGCGAATACTAGTGTGTTGCAATGGGGTGGTAGGTTGTTTTGTTTGTGGGAAGGTGGTGATCCATATGAAATTGATTCAAAAACTTTGAACACACTTGGAAAATTTGAACTAATCAAAAACTATCATCAATCATTATTACCAGTAGAAGATAAAAAATTTAATGGCGATTTTTTGGATGTTGCTGCTCAAATCCTGAAGCCAATATTACATGGTAAGTACTATATATCTTTGACTATATATTAAAAATAAATTAACAGCAGACAACTTTTTGTTGCTAAACAAATTTTTATTATTTAATGACATATTAACAACAAAATTATAAAAAAAACATGTTAGTTGCATACTTTAATGACAGATTAATGATGTAAGTATTTTTGGTATTGTATTTGCAGGGGTGTTCAAAATGTCTGCAAAGAGATTGTTGTCTCATTACAAAATTGATCAACGTAGAAACAGACTTTTGATCATGTCATGCAATGCAGAGGATATGTTGCTCCCTAGGAGTACTTTTACATTTTATGGTAAGATTGTTTAATTTATGAATAATTCAATTTTCTTCTTTTTTAATGTTTCAGAGTAACTAAGCAAAGTCTTTTAAGTATACATTGCACTAGCATTGTGTTCGGTGTAGAGTTTAGGTTTTCTTAAGCCCACGATTTACATTTAGGGCCTAATATCGAAAAATAATGAGATAATATAGGTCTAATCTGATACTATATAAAAAAAATACTTAATTTTAGGTAAAAATGCAATTTTAAAAGTTAGCTAATGAAGAATCGTTAGCTTCATATTAAAGAGACGATCCATCCCTTAAAACCACCTATGTGGAACTCTTCTCGCGTAAAGCAACAGCAAAAAGTGAAGAAAATAAATGAGAAACAAGCTTTTCCATTGTAGTAATATTTTTATGGCTTCTTTTTTCTGTTGCTTGTAGGCCTGACATCAGTAAGGAATGATTTTCTTTATTGTTTTCTTTTTCTTGTGAAAAAAAGGGTCCAGTGATAAATAGAATATTCATAATTAATGTCTTTAATCTACAACAAGGAGGAAATATAAAGAAATGATCATTAGCCTAGTATATATAAATTTAGTATGTGTCCAGTGATCCAACTCTATATTAAAAAAAATGTCTATTTTTTTACCAATATCACATGTAGAAGTAGGCAGCGTTAACAAGAACGACAAAGCCAAATAGAATCTTGATTTATTTCATAATTTTTTGTGTTTGTCTCTATATATATTCATAATTCAGGTTTTGATTAATTTTTTTTTCTTTTCCAGAATTTGATTCCAATTTCCAGCTGCTGCAAAGCCAAGAATTCGAGATCCCAGATCACTTGATGATCCATGATTGGGCTTTTACAGATAATCACTATATATTATTTGGCAATCGCATCAAGCTCGATATTCCTGGTAATTAATTTCGTTCGCCCCTCTACTAAAATTAAATATTTTATTTTATTTGTCTAATTTATTAAATTAATTTAGCAGATCAAAAGAGTTTTATACTAGTTTCTCCTTTCCATTCTTAATTAATAACAAATGATTACATAAAATAGCTGTCAAATTTAGAGTTTTACAATATTATTAATAAAGTTAATTTAGTAAAATTAATACACCCTTAATAAAAAAAATTTAAAAAGTTTTGTTCGTCAATATGAGCCAGGCAATATAATAGGAAGGAAATACTAATCTTCATTTTATCACACAACTTTAACTTATTTGACACAGTATCGGAAGTAATCTAGTCGTGACACCCTTTTCTTTTTAGTACGTCCCAAAAGAAAAGTTATTTTACTATAATTAGAAAGAATTTAACTTTAAATTTCTCTTTTATCCTTAATGAAATAATTTTCAACCACACAAATATCTAAAAAAAATTAACACATAAGTTTCAAAAGTCTTTTTTTCCTTAAACACCATACCAAGTCGAAAATATTACATAAAATGGGAGGAGAGAGTAATACTTTGCTTTAATGTTTTTTCTATTATTAGAATTAGTGTTTATACTTTGCTTTAGGGTCTTGAAATAAAAAGTTAGTACTATCTTTTCTAGATTGATTTGTGTATAGAAATTGAAAAATGTAACCTTAATCATAGCCCAAAATAGATGAAACCAACCTAATATATACTCTATATATTTGGTCCATATAGATAACAACGTGTTTATATTCAAAACAGTTGACTCTCCAAACCTTAAAATCCTGCATCCGACTCTGATAGAATGTTACACATGAAATTTGAGAAGTTTTCGACTAGTATAATCAAAATATTCACTAAAATCTTGAGTACGCCACCATATATATATACCTAAGTATTAGTAATTTTATTCAAGTGCAGGGTCAATGACAGCAGTATGTGGATTGTCTCCAATGATATCAGCATTATCAGTAAATCCAAGCAAACCAACATCTCCAATTTATTTGCTGCCAAGATTTCCTAATAAACAAACTACTAGTAATGTAAAAAGAGACTGGAGAAAACCTATAGAAGCTCCTTCACAAATGTGGGTGTTACATGTTGGAAATGCCTTTGAAGAAATTGATCATCAAAATGGAAATCTAAACATACAAATTCAGGCTTCTGGTTGCTCTTACCAATGGTTCAATTTCCAAAAAATGTTTGGTAAGTAAGCACTCGAATTTATATTTTTGTATTGTCACTATGTATAAATCGGGGCGAATTTAATATTGTAAATAAAATAGATAACTATAATTGATTTGTTTTTTTTTTCCTCCATATATATTTTCAGGCTATGATTGGCAAAGTGGTAAACTTGATCCTTCCATGATGAATGTAGAAGAAGGAGAAGAAAAGTTATTGCCTCACTTAGTTCAGGTCTTCTTCCTAATATTTTGCTTATAAATTATAATATTAGAAAATGTCTAAATATACTAAATTTGATCTCAAAAAACACAACTAAACTACCAAATGTACAAAATAATATATTGGCATTAAATATAACCCCATCGATATAAAGAAAAAAGTGATGATTTTCTAACACGACCTACTTAATACATATATCTTTCATTATTCATGTGACACACATGATCACCATTATTTCTACTTTATAATAATGGTGTCACATTGATATTATGTAATGCGAACAATTATGGCTATGCAGGTGTCTATAAACTTGGATACAGCAGGGAATTGCACAAACTGTTCAGTGAATGACCTAAATCCTGAATGGAAAAAAGCAGCAGATTTTCCAGCTATGAATCCAGAATTTTCAGGCAGAAAAAATTCATACGTTTATGCAGCAACATCTTCAGGTTCACGTCAAGCATTGCCACATTTTCCTTTTGACACAGTTGTGAAACTAAACACGGTTGACAAATCAGTCCAAAAGTGGTCAGCAGGTAGACGAAGATTCATCGGTGAACCTATTTTTATACCAAGAGGAAACAAAGAGGATGATGGATATCTTCTTGTGGTTGAAGTAAGTAACTAACTTACATTATGTTATAATAGGTTATCTGTCTTATTTTCCTCAAAATTAATCCACTTTTTTTTTTTTGAACATTAATTTTAGTTAATTTAGTCCCTATCATAAGGTTAAAATTTGATAAGACAATTTGTTTTTGTAAGTTAGGCTAACCTCTTGTATAGAAGTTACAATTCAATGAGCAATGAATTAACTTCTTTTTTCTTTTCTTTTTTTGTGTAGAAGTTCATTTCTTTGTTCTTTTGTTGTAATTAAATCACACGGCATGAAATATAACCCTCCCTATAACCTTGGATTTTAAAAAAAAAACTTTTATACAATTAGCTTACTCACAACATAATTACAAGTTTGTATATTCTATGATGAATATTACTACTAATTAGTAACATGAAAAAAATGATAAGTAGTGTGCTATAATAAGCTAAACTACATTAATAATGTAAAAGAATTTTTATATCGTAGATACATATATGACCTAAATATACTAGTATTATCTTTTGAGTGATATGATTGTTAATTTTTTTAAGAGTTTAACTTATATACGTTGGCGATATAAGAAATTTTACACCAACACATGTCACCTTTACTCGCAATAGTAGATTCATCTTAATTTCAAGATTACCAAGACTTAACTATAGTTTTTTTTTTTGGTAACATTGTAATATAAAATTAATCTATCACATCTAAGCCTTCCATTTTGTTGAATTGAAAGAGTCATCAATCACTCTTACAAAACAAAACTGCATAAATTAGCTCTTCACTTTTTTTTTCTCTCATGATGACTTTGTATTTACAACTTATCTTAAAGAAGTTGAACTCATGGATTATAATTTATAGAATAAACTTCAATATTACTTCTATTCTTATGATTCTGTGTGTGAATTTTTAATTAATTTGCAGTATGCAGTGTCAACACAAAGGTGCTATCTTGTAATTTTGGATGCACAAAGAATTGGAGAGAAAAATGAAGTGGTTGCCAAACTTGAAGTCCCAAGACATTTGAATTTTCCACTTGGTTTTCATGGCTTTTGGGCTCCTAGCAACTCTGGCCTAGGCTATTTACAAAAATTTGAATCCAAGTGTAAAGATTCTTGGTCAATAATGGAGGATAACATTATTAAAGTTGGGCAATGAAAAATAAAATAAAATAAAGAAGGTTTTCTCATAGTTATCCATTATTAATTAGCTTAATTATTCAAAAGTGTTTAGAAAATTTAATAGGATAAGTATAATAGTTCATTTGTATACTTGAATCCACAAGAGTTTCAACAATGTCGATTCTTTTATTTAGATTATGTAAGTATTTAGTTGTATAAGTTTTATGAAAGACTTTATATATTCCAACTCTATACTGTGTAATTTTTATTTTGTTTATTAATTTGGGAACGGGTGGGGGGTAATCGTTTATAATATATATTGTTCTTGGTGATAGAATAGTGATTAAGACGCATACTTGTGCAAGTACATATTAATTCTTATCGAGTTATAATATGATGATTGAAATTTTTTTATCTTTAATAAAAACTTCTAATTTACATTACATAAATTAAGAATTCTTGAAATAAACACTTTCTTCTTAAATGGTCCCGCGGTGAAGAGCATTTGATTAATCGAGTTAAGGAAAAAACAATGAACTATATATTGGTCCAGATGAAGTATGAATCCGATAATATTTTAAGATCATAATATTTTATATTTTAAAAATCACCAAATATATATAACTATACATTTGATATGTTAACCAAGTAACTAAGACATACTAGGTACAAGTTTAGTATTAAATTTAGATACTATAAATTTTTATTTCTAATTTCCCCTCTAAGTCAAGCAAGCGACTCTGGATGCATTTTTATTTTTTTATGCTTGATTTATTTCACTGAAACCATATATTCAAATTGTGGTAGAGATATGTGCTTTGTTTTACATAAGATAAATTTCTCAAAAAGAAATTTTTTAATTTAACTATGACTTGACTTAATTAAAAACCTTTGATAGAAGAATTTTGGAAAATAATATTTTTATCATTTTATTATTTTATCCTGAGATTACTAATCATTGAATTGTTATCCAGCATTAAAAGTGATAAAAATAACATCACTATAGTAATATAAATAATATTGGGATATTCATACTGAAATAAGTAGGTCATTCTAACATGAATCTATAAAGTCATTCTACATTTTACTTATCTTTTATTCTTAAAACAAAAATAATTCTTAATAAAAAATGAAATAAGATCATCCCACATTTTATTTTAGAGTTGTGATTCCTTATTCGTTAAACAGAAAATGATCCTTTGTTCTAAAAATGTACATGAAAAAAAAAGTGAAAAAAGAAAGAAAGAACAAAATAGTTTCTTTACCTAGAGCTTGCTTTAAAATGGTCTTTTAAATATATATTTGTGTACCTTTAATCCTTTATGTTTTGCTAAAATTGTATATTGTATATGTTCAGCCCAAGCTATAACTATATCTATATATGTAATAGAAAATCTAATTTTGTCAGTATTTTTTTTATTCTCCACTTTCCTGAATCTCTTCATGATGCTTCCATTCGGTTGCCACCGAAACCTCACTCTTCATCATCTCCTTCTCTGAATTTGCTTTCATTTTGTACCCTTCTTTTTCTTTCTTTTCTGGCTCACACAGAAGCATGTGCTATTTGGGGGTAATTGATGTATGAGCTTGTTGTATCTTCTCTTGTTGATTTTCTTTCTTACTTGCTTCATCTTCTTCTTTACAGAAGGTAATGTGTTGTCCACCAGAGTGTGGAACTCGTGGAATTAGCTGTCAAGAGTTTGCAGTGGTACCACATATGGTGTTTCCTTAACTCTTTCTCTTTTTTCTTTCACTTTGTATAACTTTGATTCTTCTCTTCTCCTTTTCAGTTGGATTTGAGCTTCTTGCTCACTTCTATCTTAATTTTGTGTTGATCTCCATGTTTGAACACTACTTTTATGACGTTGTATTTATGCCTTTTTGATGAAAATTTTTGTGTGCCAATGTAGATTAGCAAAAATGATGCTCAATATAAATATGCTTGATGCTCCTCTCCCCTTTCTGTTTATATGCTTGCATGGGACTTAATCTCTTTTGTTCAAATCTTGATGCATGGAATCTTTGTTTTCTCACCATTAATGATGCATTTTGTTGGTAGATATGCAAAGCTTCTAAATTCTTATATCTCTGTTTGATTAATAGGTACATTAGTTAAATAATCTGTCATCTGATTGTCCTCTCTGAATATATGGATGATTTTGATATTTTGCCTCTGTATTTCTTTTGTTATGTCTTCTAGTACTTCTGTGATTTCTCAAGGGATTTTTCACCTCTTTCTAATCATGTTTTAAAATACAAGTGAGTTAGTTTTGTATTCCTTCTTGTACACTTGTCTTTAATGCCGCTTGAATGACTCTTGCCTTTGTTTCAGTTGTCCTTCCTCCGGATTGTTCCAATGTACTATATGATGATATATTCTTAGTTTGTAGGACCCTAGGAGCTTTATTATTTTTTGCCATGATTTTCACTTGTTTTTTATTCTGTATCCCTTGTTCTTATCACCATATGAATATTGCGCATCACTTGTTATACCAGAACTTCATAACTTGCCGTACTTACTTTCTTAATCTAATTTCTTCTTTTCATAAACCTCATAATATTGGAGTTGGAATTGCGCTTAATACTTGGTGTAATTTGTATGGAGCTTCTGCATTCCACCAACTTTTAATAGTTTGCATTAAATTCTTGTCTTCTACATCCAAACCTGCACAAAAAGTAAAATACTTTCATAATTTTTGAGTTGTGAAAACTATTAAAAATAAATGGAACATTATTTCTATATGTTGTGTCTTACAACACCAACATCTAGATACAATATTGATTTTCATCCTTCTCAGGTTGTCATCCGTAGTTATTCTCCTTTTTCAGACCCTTCATAAGAAGAAATTAATTTTCAAAGGCAAATATTTTTGTCATATCAAATTTTATTTCTCTTTTTTATCTCTTTTCTTTTCTCAAGAGTTTTCACACTGATTTGAGTTTTTTTTTTTTTTGACATTGCCCATTTATCATGCTTTGTTTTGATCCCTTTTACAGATAACTGGAGAAATATTGCTCACTATATGATCAATTATGTTCTCTGATATATATTTCAATAATTTATTCAGGTCTCATTGATCCTCTACAATGAAATTTTTAACTTTCATTTCCTCTTGTCCATTTTTGTCATTCTCCACATAGTATAAGGTTCTTTGTTTAGTACGATTATCATACCTAAAACTTGTCTCTCCTGACTTAATTTGCCCTCAAATATTATGCTCCACTTCTTGTCTAATTTTAACTATCTTCCGCCATGCATGAGAAGCTCATTTCCCCTGGATCATAACAAGGTGTCACTTTTTTACAGTATTTGTCCCATATAAATTCTTCCCATAAAGAGTTGATAGAAGTTTTGAAAATCACCATAGCTTAGCGAATAAGACATTGAAAATATCATGTAATGATCTAAACCTCCACACTACCTTCTTCTTTAGGTAGACATAGAGTTTTCATACCGTCGAATGTTTCTCCTTAACACTATTTACATGTCCCCAAAAGAATCTAGCCATTATTTTATGAATTTGATCTATAATATCTTTAGGGGGATCCCTAGTCGATAATCAATTTATAGGTAAAGATTGTAAGACATAAGCTATTAGAATGTACTTTTCACCATAATTTAGGAGCTTGTTCTGCCAACACATTATCTTTTTACCTTTTTTTTTAATCAGATCATCAAAATGTATTTTTCTTCGTTCTCCCATAAAAAAATGGGACAATCTAAGTATGTAAAAGGGAAAGTCCCTTGGACAATTCATGTGATCCTTTTAATCTTTTGATAATAGATTGTGGGAACTTTCTCATGTAAATATACATGACTCTTTGCTAGATTAATAAGTTGACCTAAAACATATTCATATCTTCTTAGAATCTGCATCATCTTCTTCATCGAGTCTTTATTTCTTAAGCAAAAGAGAATTGTATCATACACATGTGATAGATGATTTATTGCCTTACTTCATTTAGGCAATTCATAGTCTTTGAAAAATGTATCTTCGTTTAAACTGTTTAAGCCTCTAGTCAATATTTTTACAGTTATTATGAATAGTGTTTGGGATAAAGGATTTCCTTGTTTCAACTCTCTAGATGATTCAAAGAAATCAAAAGTCTTTTCATTCATTAAAATTGAATATCAATTATTGAAAATAAGCCTCCACACCATATCGATGATTCTTTCATCAAAATCAAATTTTCTCATAACTTTAATAAAAAAGAATCATGACACTCTATCATAAGCTTTGATCATGTCCAATTTCACCACTATATTATGATACTTATTTCTTTTGTTGATGTTTGTTACCATCTCTTGAGCCAACAATACATTTTCAGCAATATTTCTACCTTTCATAAATTTGTATTGATTTCTTGAAACTGTAGAAGGAAACACTAGAGCAATTCTTTCATGTAAAACTTTAGACAAAACCTTGTTAGTAAAAGAGCTCAAACTGATTGGCCTCAAATATGTGAACTTCTTGACTATTTCTTTCATAGGATCAAAGACCACATTTGCATGTGATAGATATTTTAGGACTTCTCCTCCGCAGAAAAAGGCTCTCACTATTATACATATGTCTTGTTTAATTATATCCCAACAAGATTGAAAAAAATTCTTGTAAAATCATCTGACCCACAAGCACTATCCTTATTTAGGCTAAAAATAACATTCTCCAACTCTTCTTTTATAATTTCTCTTGTCATCTGATCATTGTGCTCTGTAGTCACAATTTTTAGAATAAATTCTAACACTGAGCCATCTTCATTCCTCTGGCCCGGCCTTCCTAAACTATTCTTCAAATATTTTAATTGTTTCCTCTTTTATGCTTTATGTGGATTGTAATATCTTTTCATGTTCTGTTTGAATCTCTGCAATCATCAATTTTTATCTTTTTTTCTTTCACATGTGTATGAAAGAATTTTACATTTCTATTCCCATCCTTGAACCATTGCATTTCACATTTTTGCTTTTAGAAATCCTCATTAATTTTCTGATATTTTTGATAGTTTCTTCTATCCTTTTCAACTCCCACTTATTATTCCTCGTAAAATTTATTTTCACCTAACTTTTTTTAACCTTTACTATATCTTCCAATGTCACAATTTTCTCATAAATATTCTCATATATTTCTTTGCTCCAATTTGTTAAAGCCTTTTTCAGATTCTTCAACTTTTGTTGCACTAAATAGAAATGATTTTCTTCTATTTTCAGTGACGATCACGGATCTAAGATTTTAAAGTTGTGGGTACTCTCTTAGTTTAACAACGGCGGAATTAAATTTTTTAGTGAGAAATTCAAAACATAAAAGATAAATACACAAGAAGAAAAAGGGTGTTCAACATATCTATTATATATATACAAAATATAATTTTAAATATGTATAAATAACATATTTTTTACCTAGAGAATTCAAATGAACTTCTTGGGCTTATATAGCTCCGCTCTCACTTAGCTAGTAATTATAAAATATAAGTGTACAATCTAACACTTGTCTTAAAAAAATAATCATATTTGAAATCAGCAGTAAAAATAATCAATATGAACAACTACTTACTATGTTCCTTTTCACTTGTCATAATTTTCTTTTTCCAGATTCGGACTATATCAATCTTGAGTAATATTTTAAGATATAATTTCTTTTATCATATTGATATAGAAAAAATTATAAATTATAGTACTTTTAGTATAATTTTTGAATATCGACATTTTAATTTTAAAATATTGAATTATTCTAATAATCTAATTTTTCTTTGAAAATTATAATTTAATTTTTATAAAGTGAAATATGACAATTATTAGGAATGAAAAGAATTGTATTTGTTATCTTGAATAAAGAAAGGAAAAGTATTTATTTGTATACCCTTTTTTTTGAAAAAATAGTAAAACAACAATTATAAATAAGGAAAAAATAGGAAAATAAATAAAAAGGTGACACTACTTATATATTACTATGGATAAATAAAGAAGAGTGAGTTTTGAAAATAAAAAGAAAAGTGTTGAGAGTGAAATTTGAACTCAAGACCAACAACACTAAAAAAGTCTTAAGCATCGACCTTGAACCATTAGAACAACCAAATTGTTTACACTACTAAAAATCTGCGGACAAGTGACGGCCTTAAAAGCGACGGACAAACCGACACAATCCGTCGCTTAATTAATTAAAAGAATATAAAAAACTTTTTTATTTATAAAGCGACGGACAGGGTCTACCTGTCCGTCGTTTATTCTGGCGGTTTAATCCGTCAAATTTTTTTATTTAATTTAATTATGTAGCTACGGACTGCGTCTTTTGTCCGTCGCTATTTTTAATTCGTAAAAAAAAATAATTATATCGTTGCGACGGACTGGACATCTCCGTCTGTCGTTTATTTTTTATATTTATTTAAATTGTTTTTTTAAAATTAAGCGACGGAAAATGCGACGGACGTCCATCGCTTTTGGTCAACGGTCAAAGCCATTTAATGAAAAGCGACGGACGTAGAGACGCAGTCTGTCGCTTTTTTTTAAATATATACCCCTTTTCAACTTATTTTTCCCCTCCCACTCCCGAAACAGAATCAATTTGCTCTAAAAAAAAACCCTTCCCGCCCCAAAGCTCGGCCAAGCTGATTTCCGGCGACCGCCTCCGGCCACCTCCACCCGCCGATCGTTTGTCTACCCTACAATAATCTAAGGTATTTTTTTAATTTTTTTCGTCTATTTTTGTGAATTTTTAATTATATCTTAATTGTTTAGAAATTATTCAATATGTTTGAATATTTTTGTGTTAGTTGTGAAGTGAATATTATTGTGTTAGTTGTGAATTGAATATTTTTGTGTTAGTTTTGAAGTGAAT
>JBCEWC010001121.1:0-44191 GCA_038996855.1 Solanum aculeatissimum
CAAAATGGATTGAAGAGTGTTAGAATGGATGAAAAGGGTTTAGGGTTTGATTTAGGGGGTTTAGGAGACCTTAGAAAATCTAAAAAGGTCATAGGATCTAATTAAATTTTGAATTAAACATTAATGAAATGGACTAATTAACTGAAATAGTGTCACACGGAGGGCTACAGTGACCATCCATTGGTACACGGTCCGTGTACTGGAACGTGAGGCGATACTTGGCCTCGGCTTCGACTCAAACTCTCGGGGACTTTCTAGATCACTTCACGGGGGGTCTCACGGACCGTGTATTGGTCCGTGGAGCATCACTTGGTCCAGAGTTCAGCCCCGAACCTTTGCCAAGTTTTTGCCCCACTTCACGGGACCCCTCATAGGCCGTGAAATATCTCACAGATCGTGGGATGGTCCGTAGGACTTAACTTGGTCCTTGGTTGGGACCCTGACCTCCAAGGGCTCACTGGACCACCACATGAGCACCCCCACAGACCTTGGACCATCACATGGTCCGTGGTCCAGCCTTAAGCCCATTTCCAGAACCTTGTTTCCTGCATCCTTCCAATTACATTTTGAATCCGGCCACGTAAATTCAACCCATGACTACCAAAATTCAACCACGACCAGTTTAACACTAACCTTGACCAACCATTACGAAGTTCTAAAATTTTCGGACCGTTACACTTAAAATCACATGATTCAAGAGCATAGTGCATGAACATGATTAAATACATAACTTTAAAACAAAGATTAAACAATCCACAATAACAAATGCAAAACTCTATATAATGAAATCATTACAATTAACTTGATAGTCATAGGAAATCATGGTATATTATCACATTACATCATTGAGATTAAAATACATGAAAATATATCATAAAAATGTCATTTAAATTATGTTAATAAAACTCATAATTGTCAAAAACTTAAAGAAAAGGTGAAGGAAATCATTGAGGAACTTTGTGGTTGGGAAAAACCCACAAATCAAACTAACATACCTGTAAATAACCTTAAGGAAAGGCTTAAAAAAGTTGGAGAAGAAAGCCCTTAGAAGAAAATCCTAGCCTTGCCCTTACCTTGCCTTAGAGAGTGTTTTGCCTATGAATTTTTTAAGAGAGTTTGAGAATGGTGAGAATGAGGGTAAATGCGGGTTTAGGGTCTGATATGAAAGGCAAACGATGGATAAAAATGTCCTTCATTAAAATTGTCATAACTCAAACCATGACCATGATTACGAATTGTAAACCAAACCATGAACCGTACTTGGGGTTTCATCCTATTCAACTTTTAAAACTTCTAGAACTTTATCTCTAAAGATCAATCCACGAGACCCATCTATGACTCGTAAATTGGTATATGGGTCACAGACTCGTCCATAGAGTACCCAACACTTAGGAAAATTTTCAAATCTTAGGATCTTATCTACGAGTCCAAATTATGAACCATAGAATGAACGACAAACTTAGAATGAAATACGACTCATCCTATTTTTTCATAGTTCAATCTTCATAAACCCGTACTCTATCAACTCAGGTCAACAATCCACGAACCCATCCTACAGTCTATAGTTTCATTTACGGACCATAAAGACCCCTTCGTGGATGACCCTCACACTTAATCAATTTCTCACCTAGGATGACCCCATCAACGATCCATGTTATGACTCGTAGTTTGAACCATGAGCCATAAATGAGGCTCATACTTGGACCTGTAACATTTTCAGTTTCACTTCTTCTTCACTTCCTAACCTCCTAACTTTACAGGTCCTTACACAGTCATTCTTACATATGTTACTACTATTTCTATCATTTTCTATTTTGTCCTGTTCTAATCAGTCCCGTATAAATTTTATTTCTTTTGTTGCTAAACCCACTTCTTACTATCAAGCTTGTTTACATGTTGGATGGAAAGAAGCCATGGACAAGATATTTGAAGCACTTTAATCTAATGACACTTGGGACATTGTTGAATTACCAAAGGATTTGTAAGTTAGGAAGCTAGAAAGTATAGAAGAAATGGAACTAAAATGTTGTAGACCAAAGTATGAGCCATATTTATGGCTCATGGTTCGAACCATAGGTCATAAACAGGACTCATGGATGGGGGATAGCTCAGGTCAAAATTTGACAAATTGTACAAGGGATGTATAAGAAGAGTTTATAGTCTGTAAATGAAATAACATATTGTAATATATGTTCATGGATTGAGGCCCTGAATTGATGGAAAATTAGACTTTTGAAGTTGGAGCTACAAAGACCAGGATAAGCCATAATTTGTTTTACAAGTCACAGAATGGCCTCATAAATGGGGTCTTGAGTTTGAAAAATTTATAAGTGTTGGGGTACTCTAAAAATGAGTCTTTGACCCGTAAACCAATCTATGAGTCATATATTAAACTCATAGATTGAGCTTCAGAGACCACTTAATAATATCCAAAAATGAAAAGGATGAAACCCTTAAGTACGATCTATAGATCATTCGATGACCCGTATATGGGGTTGTGGTCTGGAATCTAACAATTTTAATAAACGGCATTTTTTCCTTTTCCATGCCCTAAGCTTGAAACTATATCATTTTAAGACTTAAAACTACCCATTATTAGACCCCAAACTCCTCATTCACTCCATTCAAAAAATTCTCCAAAATTCTCTAAGGCGAAACACTCCCAAGGCAAGGGCAAGAACTAGGGCTCCAAGGGATTTCTTCTTCAACTTATTTAAGTCTTTACTTAAGGTCTTCATCATGTATGTAAGCTTGATTTGTGGGTTTCTTTCACACACAAAGACCAACCATGATTCCTTTTACCTTTTCTTTAAGTTCTTGAAAATTATGAGTTTTATGAGCATGTTTTGAATACTATTTTAATGATATATCTTCATGTATTTTGATTCTAATAATACATTGTGATGATGTATTATGAGTTTTTATGGTTATCAAGTTAAATGCTATGATTCTAGGGTTTTAAATAATGATGTGGGCTATTTAAACATGGTTTTAACTTGATGAATTTTATCATGATCTTGAATTATATTCTTAAAGCTTGTGATTTTAAAGTCATTGTCTTAAGCCTACTAAGTTTAAGATGATTATTACATGATGTTGATGATAAGGGCCTAAAAGTAAGTTTTGAAAGTTATATATGTTTTCAAAGATGTAAGAATGTTGCAAAGACTTCAATGATGTTTAAGATGGACCCTCAACGGGAAAGGCCAGTTCTTACTTGAGTTGATCCCAAGTTAATGAACTACTCCTACATGATGTTACTTATAATTCTAAGTTGTAATTACAAAACCATGAAAATATTTTTAAAGTATTCTATGGGATTTATGTAGAAGTGAATGAGTCATTGAGGTGAGGTTTGCTAAGGGAACCTTAAAAGTAATCTCTTATCCCACTAACTATGTGCCACAATAGGAGCTCTTGTAGGCTAAGACTAGTGGATCCACAATAGCAATGCTGAACTAAGATATACATGCATAAGTTAATGGAGTTCCACCCAACAAGTGAACTCCCCGTGCCAACGTATGAGATTATGTTGGATTCCATGTAGTAGATTACATGGTCTTATATGTCGGTTACAATCTTCTCCCACAAATCTATGAATATGAATATTTATGTTGCTTTAAAATTGTTTCGTATGTTGTATTGATCTTTACTTTATATTGAGCTTTATTCCTTGGCTATGGTTAAGTGATGTCGCCCAAGCTATACCTCAAAATAGAGGATAAGTGGTCATTCTCAAAATATATAACCTAACCAAGGTTAGGGTTGTACCCATAGGGAATACGGTTAGACCTTGAGTAATTCAGACAAATTAAATTACTTATATTCCAGAAAAAAAGAGGTTTGTAAATGCAATAAAAAAATCTAAACTAGCAGCAAGCGTTGTGAAATAAGTGAGAGAAGTAACAAGGGTATCGTGTTCCCCATGAATACCTAACTTAGTATCACTAGATAATCATAATCTTTTCTAGTGTGTAGCATGCAGAACGGTAAGTTAAATTTACCAAACCCTTTGATCCAAGCGAGAGGTAAATTTCACTACGTGATTTGATCAATCCCCGGAGTGTGACATTACTAACCCTTACCTATTGTTCCAGTACAACCTCCCCTAGATCCAAATAGATTGAATAGATGAAAGGGATCACATAGAATCCTATTAATTAATCTTTTTTCCCATTCCTTACCACCTTGATCTAGTTGATAAGAATTTAGGCAGGTTATAACATTGGGCACCATTAAAAATCTTTCATAATGAAGAGAATTAATTAATACATACAAGCAGACTTTCCAAGAATCACGAATTATTCGATTTTATCTTATTAGTTATTCATGGTTCTCATAACCCTAGTTGTGGATTTAGCTATACATGATCATTGTAGATGAAGAAATCATGTTAAGAAATAGCATAATTAATCACTTACAATGATGAATTTAAGAACAAGAAATCTCAATCTTCACAAGAAATCATAATGTATTAAACTAATGTAAAATTCACCCAAGAAGAGTTCTCAAATTATTTCTCTATTGTTTTTCTCTATCTAGCATGTCCTCTTTTCTAAAAAAATCTAAAAACCTATTTATAATAAATAAAATACAAATCCAAAATAGAATAAAAAAACTATCATCGGAAGCTTCTACGGACTGGGTTACGGGTCATACAAAGATATATGGCCCGTACCTGGGCTTTGTACTCTACATTCTTCAAAAACTGGTTTCCCTTTTACGAGATCTTCTTACAGGTCGTCCTTTGACTTAAGACCCTTAGATGGTTTTTTCTGATAGCTTTTCTGAAACTCCTCAAACTTTGATCCTCCAAGCACAAAATGATTCCATGGCTCGAGAAAACTTTTATGGCTTCTGACACTTCGTGGATACAACTTCTAAAACTAGCCTTTCACAAGATCTAACTCATGACACCAACCTACAGCGCGTGGAATGAGCCATGGGTCGTAGAGTTATCCGTACATCATCAAAAATTGTAATTTTGTAGAACTTTGCCAGAAATTATGTAGACTTTTCTAATCCTGCAAAATAAACATAAAACCAATCAAAGCCACTAACATCACTTTGACAACACACAAAATTCCAAGTTTAAGTATCATAAGAGTTGTATTTTTGTAGCACATCAACACACCCAACTAAAAATTATTGCTTGTCCTCAAGCGACAGACTCAATCTACATAAGAAGTATAGCAACATACAGACCTCAATCTAATAGCATACTTCATCTCAAAATCAATCTCAGATACCCAAAATAATATATCACTGCATATCAGATAGTTATCAAACAAACTAATATAGATCAATATATGTGACAGTGCAACTATGACAAGCAATGCAACTATAGATAAACCGCAATCACTAAAATAACCTATAATCAATAGTGTACTCAGGTGCCCTCACAAAAAGAAGTCATATCTCTCACTCATGCTACTATTTTCAAGTTCAATGCTTGGGACTAACAAATCACTCACACTCAAAATAGATATTTAAATATTGTGCTCAATACCATATATTTTTCCCTATACTCATGACTATGACCTTAGATTGCTTGGACTAAGATCATTGTAGAACTTTCTTGGCTTGTAACGTAGGCTTAGGGGGCTTTAGTGTGATGTTTTAGGAACATAGTGACTAATGGCCCTCTTGACACTACATTATTCTACACTTTTGTCCTACCAACACTATTATTTTCAGCCATTCTTCCCTTCTCCTACTTCCAACGTTTTTGGGTGCCTTATTCAAACTTTTAAGCTCATTGCTTTTTATTTTTGACATTCTTTTCTTTTTAGCTCATCTCTGCATTTTTCTTTCACCCATGGCACATTTTCCCCCTTTTCATGCATCACCAGCTTCCACCCCATTTAGTGTTATTTTTCCTTACACTAGCCACCCTCAACTTAGGCTTTTGACCTGAGTTGAGGTGCACAATATCTAACCTATGAACCAGGGCCACTTTTGGTAGCCACCCTCAACTTAAGCTTTTTTCCTCAGTCAAGGTGCATAATATTCAAGGAAGGACCAGGGCCAAATTCATGATTTCACATTCAAGAAGGCTTGGTCACTTAGTTGTTTACAAAAAAAATACATGTTAAGCTCAAATATTAGGATCAAGGGATATATCAAGCATTTGGTTGGTTATTTAGGCTAAGTGGACTAATATGAACAATGGCCTAAGATCCTTTCCTAACCAATTCAGCTACAGTCTAAGTAAGAGTAATAACGCAAGTTCTAACTTGAACCACAATATAAGAATTATGCAAATAAGCTCACACACACTTGACACTGATTATACTATCAACATAGACTCTCAGATTATGTTTCTTATCAAACTTAAACCTTAGCTTATTAGAACAAACACTGTTAACTAATTATTTCACATGGTTGTTATCAAACTACCTAACATAAAAATTTGATAGGTATCATTTTTCAACAAAAACTAACATATGTCAGCGACTTTAGGACAATATGTTACTAATACTACTTACATATCCTAAACATGTTGGTTCAACAGAAAGTAAATGTCCTTAGGGAAAGAATACAGGCAAAAAAACCCCTCGAACTCAAAATTTGGGATACTCGAACTCAAAGTTTGGGATAGTTATAGGTCTTGGCTACTCGCACTTCACTGAGGCCTATAACTACCCATACCCCATCAAAAAATATTTGTATTGTCCTCAATGTATAAAATATATCAAAATAAAGCATAGGGGTCAAAAAGAGCATATCTAGGTGCCTAAGCGCTAGCATCTGGCTACGTCTGACCACCCTCAACCTGTCTGGTGATCTCCTCTACAGCAGCACCATGTCTGAATGGTCCAGTACCCCTAACTCTCTCAAGCTCACGAGCCTACCATGACTGCTTATCTGTAATAGATCCCCACTTTGCAGCCTCAAACTGTTGCATCTCTATCGACTCTTAATCTTACCTTAATGCATTTGGATCATCCTCTTCAAGATGAGGCCTCTTCCTAAGGGCACGAAGTGGTATCTCCTCAGGAGCAAAAAAATCAACAACCACCTCAGTGGTATAAGAAGGAGGAAGAACAAGCGGTGCAGAAGTTGCTACCCTCACCTCGGTCCAGAGCTACTGGATTTCCTCCCAAACAACAGCCATGTCAGTAGGTTAGGGTGAACTGAGGCTCTGCTCCCCTCACCTGTCAAATGCATCTATGCGGCTACGTACCGGTGTAAGCCTTTGTTGAATGGTAGAAACACAATGTGTCTCTATATGCTCATCAACCTCTGAAATGGCCTAGCGTACCCAAGGCCTAATCTGCTACAAAACCTGAGTCAATTGAGTCTCAATGTGAACCAATATCTACACTAGGGTCTAAATAGAGGTCGCAAACATGTATACCAAGCTAGGAGGTGAAGGTTGTATAGGCATGACCTTTCGTGCAGGAGTAACAGAAGGTAGAGTCGGCTTTGTCTCTCTCTGTCAGACTCTATATATGGGGGGCCTTTGTGTCTAGAGCAGTAGTGGAAGTCAAGGGCTCAAACAGTGGTGCTAAGACAAATATCTCTGGTATGTGTATTGGAGGGTGTGGTGCTTGTCGGAGTGCCACTGGATTCTCATCAGCCTTAATCAGGTTGGCATCTAGCTTCTTATGAACCTCAATAAGAGTGTCCACCTGGTGAAGAATCTTCACCCCCACTGCTTTACATAAGTGGTATATCAAGCACGGGAAAGGGATAGAGGTGGACCTCTTCAAAGCCGCCTTAAGGATCTACTCTTCCATCAATCAGACCCAATCTATGTCATAGCCAGCCAAGATCTTGGCTACCAGTACTGCGCAATCGGGTGTAAGGTATTATCTGTATGTGTTGATCGGATCCGCAAATGCACTATAACCTACCAAAACATTTTGGTAAAGTTGAGTGAAGCCTTCACAATCTCTAATGATGTGGAAACCTAGTCAGGGTCCTAGCCCTGCTTAGCAATATGATCAGCAATCCATCTCATCAAAGTGGCACCACGAAAAGTATCTCTAGTCAAGCCCTGGTCTTGTGTTTGGCTCAATCTGTAATCATACTCCCCTATAGAAATTGGAGCCTCGTACTAGGGACCAAATAGGAACCAACAAATGGTAGCCTCTGATATGTCAACTGAAACCCCTCATACCATCATATATGTAATTCAAGGTTGAGAAAGGAATCTCTTCCCTTTCGAGGTCGACTCCATAATTATGGCAGCATATGAAGCATAAAACTCTCAAACCATCATTGGGGAGTACTTCCCGACGGGGCTGTCATCCACTTCAATCTTTAATGAGCCATGGTGTCCCAGAGCCCTGGGACACTATCAAGCCCACTAGTAATAATTTGGGTCTCCTCGAATATAGAATGGGCCTGTTGGCCCCTCTTATCATATTAGAGGCCATCTCAATAGATGTGTTGCATGCCCCACACACACCACCTACTAGTCAAAGTATCTAGAGGTAAAGGTGGTATTGGTGGTACTGGGTGGACTCCGCACCCCTGAATCTGACTCCCCATCTAATTTGGAGTCTGACCCTTCTATAGAAAAGGTCATTTGAATAGAGTAGTTCTGTCTCTCACCTCCCTCATAAGACTGGGGAGGCTGAGCAACTATGTCTAGGGTGCGGGTCGGCACTATCTGTCTAGTAGCCTCCCGAGTTTATCATGTCTTGATGCCCTTATCTGGACATATGTCAAGCTTCTCTACTAAGCCACTAGTCTCAGACTTAGTCGGCTCATCTTGTAGTTGGTCCCCCATATCCCGTATCTCATCTCTCTTAGGTTTGGGAGCCATAGTACCTGAAATCCACACTGTTAGCACACTTTTCAGCCCCACAAGCATAGGCAAGAAAAGCAAATAGTTCTAGATAAAAGTTGCAGCAGGACCTACGAAGGCTCATTTACGAGCCGTAGAAAATACTATAGTTCGTAGAAGGCCTTCGTGGGTGACAGGGTACAGTAAAAGAAGTTATTGGAACTGCACCTATGAGACTAAGTATGGCTCATAGAATAAACTACGGGTCATAGACCGAGTCATAGGTGTGGTTCCAGAGTCAACGTTTTAGGTACAGAAACTATGAAGTAAATGGTTTCGTCTGATGGAATCTGAGAAATTTCCAAAGTGTTGGACTTACTCACGAGGGGAAACTATGGCTCATGTTGTAAAAATATAGAAACTTGGATTTTTCTAAGTACATCAAATGGGTTTCAATACGAATTCATCAACAAGGCAAAATAATTATACTCAGCATCGAAGTATTTGCACACTCAACACAATTCCACCAATTTACCCAACACCCCACATGTGTCAATCATGAGACTACCCTATCAAACAACAATTTGCACATTCACAAAATATTCTGACCATCATTTTAACAACTAGAATTCACACACACGCAATCACATGCCACTTTCCAAACAAATATTACAATGTACTTCTAATGTCATGCGACTACGTGTTTTCAAGCAAGAATATACAAACACGACATGGCCAATTGCATTAAACACATTAAACATAATTTCTATCATTGCATGGTTCAATTCACAGGAAACCATTCAATCAATTTTATTCTAATATTATTCCTTATTAATATGCCCACAAATTACTAGGATTAAAACTTTAGAATACCGTTCCCATCAATACTCTAACCCAATGATATAAATTCTTGTGAAATATAAAAATCAAGGTAAAAAACATATCGGATTTTGATCAAGAAGTTGAGAAATTGAAGGAGGAAACTGAGAGTGGTGGAACCCTAGGTGGCTTAAGCTCACCGAAAATTGGTTAGAAAATATTGGGGTTGGCCAGACGGTGGTCGGAGATACAGGAGAAGAAGAAGGGTTTGGCTATTTTTGGGAATTTAGGCAAGAATGAGGGGTAAATTAATTTACCCCTCTTTTATATCATTGACTGGGTCGGTAATAATTGGGTTCAGGCCCTACGAAACCCTGACTATGGGCCAGAGAATATTCTATAGTCTGTAGAACTTGGTTGTATAGTATGCCAAACCCTAATTTAGGGATTGGCCTCACGGACCCATCAATGAGACGTACATGGGCATACGGCTCATAAATTTGGTCGTAGATGCACCCAACACTTAGATAGTTTTAGGAATCTTACTTGGGATTCACGAGCCCCATTCATGACCCCTAGTTGTTTCTAGAGCCATAAAGTTTGATCGTGGACTGGAGTGCACAATAATTTACCTACTGGAAGCGTTCTACGAGTTAGTGTACGAGTCGTGGTGTGAACCACGGCTTGTAGAACTGGTTATAGAACCAATTTTTGTCTCTTTTCAGCCTTAGTTGGATGATTGAGCCTTTTTCCTACATACCCTTCCTAAAACAAACTACTACCCTATATGCTACTAGTTCAGAAGTCCAAAATTACAACCAAAACGATAAAATTAAACTACCTATAAGTCCAAAAAGCTAAAAAAACATTGTTGTTATATCAAATATCTTAGGTTTTCTCCCTAGTAGAGCCTGATTTATTATTACAACTTGACTCGGATAACTTGGTTACTCGAACTTCACCAACTGCCCACACTTCTATGTTCCAATCATCAGGTCTCTTCATGGACTGATAAATATTGAAAATGACTTATTCATCATTCAATCAGAACTTGAGTTGGCCTGATTTCATATCTACCAGTGCTCGCCCAGTGGCTAGGAAGGGCCTTTCCAAGATGATTGGAACTTTGAAGTTAACTTCACAATCAAGGATCATAAAGTCTACGGGGAAGATGAATTTTTCCATATTGATGAGAACGTCATACAATATCCCCACAGGCTTCTTCACTGGTCTATCAACCATCAACAACTACATACACGTCAGAGTAGGGGCTCCTAATCCTAGCTTCTTGAATATTGCAAAAGGAATTAGATTGATAGTGATGCCTAAATCGCACAATACCTTCGCAAATTCAACATCTCCAATTATGCAGGGTATGGTGAACGCTCCAAGGTTCTCTTTCTTTTGCACCAAGGACCTTGTTGCAATAGTACTGCAATGCTGAAGTTCTTGGGATAGAGCTTGCTCACCATCCTCTTTTTTATCACAAGATAGTTTATGAATTTAGCATTCCCGAGCATCTTTTCTAATACCACTATGAGAGGGATGTTGATGGTAAGCTGCTTCAACATAGAGACAAAGTGCCAGAACTTACCTTCCTCCTCCTTCCTTTTGAATCTCTAAGGGAAAGAAGAGGGAGGTCTAGGTATGGATTTCAACTTTTGTGGCATCACTACCTCATCACTCACCCCATCCTTGGTGCTAGTATCTCCAGTATCTACATCCTTGATATCGACTACCTCCTCATGAACCTCATCATTATCAATTGGCATCGGTGGGTCAATAGTCTACTTGTCTCCATGTATCATCATTATCATACACTGTCCCTCATTCTTTGGATTATGCACTGTATTGCTTAGCAATGCACCTTTCTGATGCTAGTTCAATTGAGTCAACATTTGACCAAACTATTGCTTTAACTACTTGATAGCAATAGAATGAGACTCGATCTTCTGATTAATGCTGGAGATGTCAGATTTTATCTCCTTTAGTGTCTTATCCTAAGTGTCAGCCTTCTTCAACAGTCGGTCAAAAATCTCCTTAATCCATAAACTTCTAGCCCCAGAGTCACGATTATGTGGTGGAACATATGCTCCATTCTTGTAACCATCTCTGCGTCCCCAATCAACATCACTATCCTGGACTCTGTTCCTGTCATAGTTTCCACCTTGATTGTTGTCTCTGAAAGCGCCATCTCTGTTGAAGTTCTGACCTTGGTTTTCTTAAACTTGGAAATAATAGTCTTAATTGGACCCTTGGGCGTTGGTCTGGAAATCCCCCATCTAATCAGTGGCAAAGCAAGTGTCCTCCTCATAGTAAGGCTCCTCGTACATGGGTGTTCATGGAAGCTAAAGATTGACTACATTTAAATGCTCTTGATTCTGCTTCAATAACAACCCTATATTAGTATAATCCGAGCCAACTCTTGCATCACATCCTCATTTATCTGTGACTGTGCCGAATTAATGTTAATGAAGAAAGAGCTCTTAGTCATCGACTTATCTCTGGTCTCCCATGCACTGTTTGTCTTAACCACTTTCTCCAACTGTTGAGCTATAACTAGAAATGCAATCTAAAAATGAACCTCCCATGATAGTATCAGCCACAACTTGTTCGTTTTCATCTAAGACTCGATAGAAGATTTCCACCAGAGCATCATCCACAATCTTATGGTCAAGGACATTCTCAGGCACTTTGTGAACCTCTCTCATGTAATGCTAATCGTATCACCAAGCAACTGCTCAAAGTTGTTGATTTGATCCTTCAATTTTAGCTTCTTTGACCTCTGAAAGAACCTCTCTAAAAAGGCCTTCTGAATTTCTGCCCAGCTGGTGATTGAACTCTGTGAGAGCTTAGATAACCATAGTGTCGTGTTGCCTATTAAAGATAATGAGAAGACACAGAGCCCAACGACATCTATAGATATATTTTGATTTCCTATCATGCTCTTGTAGATGAAGATGACATTATGCATATGGTTATGCAGATCCTCTGATGGTAGGCCCTCGAACAATCCTCTGTTTTGCAGCATTTGAAGTAACCCACTCGAAATGATGAATTTTGTGTCATCCAATAAAGGAGGTAACATAATACTCCGGTGACATCCACCACCATGGGGTCAAGTCTGTATTGATTCCACATATTAGTCACGGCTTGAAGATCTTGTGGTGGTGGATTCACATTTTCATGTAGTGGTGGATTCACATTTTCAAGTGGTGGTGGGTCATTATTATTCTAATTCAGTGTTGTATTTGCTGTGTCATTAGCAGGGTTGTACTGTGTCATTAGTAGGGTTGTTCACGTTATTCTGGGCTATTCTTCTCAGTGTCTTCTAGATCTCAGGATTAAACGGAGTCAAGGGATTGCCTCGACTTTGAGTGTTTTGCATATACTACACCTGTACACTGTAGGAAAACAAAAACAACAAAAATGTAGATCAACAAAAATAAGGATTAATTTGCTAAATCACCCTAATTAAACTAGTCTAAAGTCGTACTCCCCAACAATGATGCCAAAATCTTGATATCTCCCAAGCTACACCTCCAAATAGAGGATAAGCAGTCATTGTCAAAATATATAACCTAACCGAGGTTAGGGTCGTACCCACAGGGAGTATGGTTAGACCTAGAGTGATTTTGAGTAATTCAGACAAATTAATCTACTTTTCTTCCAAAAAAAAGGGATTTTATAATTGCAATAAAGAAATCTAAACTAGCAGCAAGTGTAATGAAATAGGTGAGAGAAGTAACTAGGTATCATGTTCCCCATGAATACCTAATTTAGTATCACAAATAATCATAATCTTTTCTAGTGTGTAGCAAGCAGAACGATAAGTTAAGTTTATCAAACCCTTTGATCTAGGTGAGAGGTAAATTTCACTATGTGATTTGATCCATCCCCGCAGTATGACATTACTAACTCTTACCTATTGTTCCAGTACAACCTCCCTTTGATCCAGTTCGATTGACTAAACGAGAGGGATCAAATCGAATCCCATTAATTAAATCTCTTTTCCCATTTTTTGTCACCTTGATCCAGTCGATAAGAATTATGGTAGATTTTAACATTGGCCATCATTAAAAATCATTCATAATGAAGAGAATTAGTTAATACATGCATGCATACTTTCCAAGAAACACGAATTATCTGGTTTTACCTTGTTAGTTCTTCATGGTTCCTACAACCCTAGTTGTAGATTTAGCTATGCATGATCATTGTAGATGAAGAAATCATGTTAAAAAATAGCATAATTAATCACTTACGATGATGAATTTAATAACAAGAAATTCCAATCTTCACAAAACATTACAATATATTTAACCAATGTAAAAATCACAAAAGAAGAGTTCTCAAAGTGCATGTTTCTCTATTATTTTTCTCTATCTAGCACATCCTTTTTTCTAAAAAATCTAAAAACCTATTTATACTAACAAAAATACAAATTTAAAATAAAATAAGAAAACTGTCATCGGTAGCTTCTACGAACTGGGTTACGAGCCATACAAAGATCCACAGTAGCTTTCACAGGATCTAACTCACGACACCAACCTATGACTCATGGAATGAACCACGACCCGTAGAGTTGTCCGTACATCAAAAACTGCAATTCTGTAGAACTTTGCCCAAAATCATGCCGACTCTTATAATTGTGCAAAATAAACATAAAAACACATTAAACCCACTAATATCTCTTTGAGAACACACAAAATTCCAAGTTTTAAGCATCAAAATTATTGTATTTTGGCAGCACATCATTAAGCATGTTTTGAATGACATCATTACAATTACATGAATGATGACATTACAGTTTCATGTTCTATTGCATCTCACATACTTAGTACATTCAATGTACTAATACTTATTTTGCGTCTATGATGTCACCATGTAGGGATCGACGCTCCTCCTCCTCCACTAGCACATGGCTAGCCTTCGACATCCAAGACTAGTAGCTTGGGTGAGCCCTTTTGTTCGAGGACTACACCTCTTTCTTCTTGCTATATTATTTTTGAGACATTTATATTTTGGATTGTCTTTATGGATACTTTTATTTTCTATCCTATTTTCATGACTTTTAACTTGAGGATAGTTTTGTATATGTCTTAGCTCCCGCTAAGTCTTTTATGTAGAAAGGTGTATTTGGACAATATGATTTATGATTTTACATTGATGGCTATCTGCATTTTCCAATGATATGATGTTTCCCATAGTCCCTTCCCCACTTTCAATTCTGCTTGACATTGTATAATTACCTATGAATGTTTAACGAGTGCTAAGAGACTTGGGTGAGGTGCCTCTAGGCCCCTCACTCACCGTGTTACTACTAGACCTTAGGCTTGGGTTGTGAAACTTGTAAATGAGTTTACAAAATTAAATACAAATAGTATAGGACAGTTGAAAAACTCAAGGCTTGATTGGTTGTGAGAAGGGACATTCAACTAGAGGGTATCGTTTACACAAAGACCTATTCTCCTATTGTCTAAATGATAATAATTTGACGTATTTTGTGTATAGTAGTAAATAAACATTGGCATATCTCACAATTAGATATAAAAAATATTTTCCTGCATGGTGATTTGCTGTAAGAGGTCTACATGAAGCTATCTATTGGCATGCCTGCACCTAGTTCATCTCATGTTTGCAAGCTTAAAAAATTTCTTAATGGTTTACGTCAGGTATAGAGACAATGGTATACACGTTTCACTGCTGCTTTGAGTTTCAAATGGTACTCACATTCCCTAAATGACTACACCCTCTTTTTTAAGAAAGTTCAAGGGAGAATATTATTCTAGCAATTTATGTTGACCATATTTTACTAATAGGAGATGATCCCTGTGAGTTGAAATCTATTAAGTTATTTTTGTATTTTGAGTTTTGGATAAAAGGTCTCTATGCTACCCATTATTTCTTGGATATGGAAATCATCAGAGAACCATAAGGGATTATTTTAAGGGAAAACAAATTTATCCTTGAATTGTTGATAGAATTTGGTTGCACTGGTTTGCAGTCTGTATTTTCACCTCTAGATCCATCGATACGTCTTCAAGATGATAAAGGTGAACTTTTATCTAATTCAACTTTGTATCATATGTTGTTGGAAAAAATAAATTTTCTTACATACTCCTACCCAAATCTTTCTTTTATTATGCAACATCTTAGCCAATTTATGCAAACTCTAAGAAAACCTCATTTTGATGCAACTTTAAGATGTCTCAGGTATCTTTTATTGGATCCAAATTTGAGAATCTTCTTCTCTGCTAATTCGTTACTTGACTTGCTTACATTCTATGATTTTGATTGGGGATGGTGTCCTGATACTAGATAATTAGTGAGTACTACATTAATCTTGAGGGTTTTTCAGTCTCATGAAAATTCAAAAAATAAATTTTAGTATCTTTATCATCTACTGAGGTAGAGTATTGGTCCATGCGAAGAGTTGTGACGGAAATCACGTGGATGGTTCACTTCTTTGGAGACCTTGGTCTCCCTTCACCTTTACTTTTTCCTCTTCATTTAGACAGTCGGCTATAATTCATATCACCAAAAATTTATTTTTCATGAAAGAATTAAACACGCCGATCTTGATTACCATTTTCTGTGATAGCAATACCTTGTTGGGCTTATTTCTCTATGTTTTCTCCCATTCATATCTCAGTTGGCAGATGTCTTCACCAAGCCCCTTTCTGTACCAGTTCATCAATTCTTCGTCGATAAGTTGTAGATTATTTCACCACCCTTCAACTTGAAGGGGGTTTAGGGATCTCAAATTTAAATTCACTTTTAATTTCTGATTACTTGAACCACCACAATTGTTTTTACTTTTCTCACTCAAGAAAATTATCAAACATGAAATGGAGGAGAATAGAGTAAAAATTGAGCTAAAGAATAAAGGTTTGTTGAGTTCAGGAACATTAGGTTCATTTAATCAAATAGAGAAGATAGATTTGGGCTCGCACGAATGAGGCCCAATTGCTGACAACAACAATAATTCTTTTGACATCTTCCAGTAGATTTATAGATGTGTATAGACTATGAATATTCTATAAACTTCCACTGCAAAGTTTGTTAGGACTTTAACCTATAGATTAATGACAAGTGTACAAAGCATAATGAGAATTTTTCTTTTCTTTTTTTTATTTAAATTATTGAACAATGATGATGAAAAATTCAAATTATTCAATATAAATCATAGAAGACTGAATGACTTCGACGATTTACATATGATTTTTTATTTTACTTATTATTATTATTTTAAATATGTCATGATATAAAATTATTTGAATGGATGTGGTGCAGTAATGGTGGTATGAAATTATTTGAAAGGATGTGGTGTAGTAATAGATTACTCCTCTTTTAAGTAGAGGTTCAGGTTTGAGCTCTGGATATGAAAGTAAATTCTTAGTAGGGAGTGTTTATCATTGAATAGGACCCTACGCGACATGAGTTCAAAATAGTCAAGCTTCAATACAGATATTGTATACCAGGTGAAAAGAATTATAACTAATAGCCAAGAAATAAAAATTTATTTACTGACAAAATAATTCTCCATATGAACTAATGCATGCTAAAATCAACCAAAAAAATAAATTAAACTAATACATTAATGACGTATCATTTTAAAACAAGATTATCATATTCTTCGGTTAGAAAGAAAAGTAGAGACAAAGTATTATTGAAGACAAATATAATAAACTATCGCATTTAAAATGTATGTGTTTGCAACTATTGATCAAATTAAATTTGGGATATATTTCACTAACTATATTTGATACAAGGAAAACTATATGATAATTAACTATGTATGATAATTAACTATTTTATTCTTTTTGATAGTTGCCTCGAGTCATATTTGATCTGTTTGTGAGTTTGATTCTGAGATTTTATCAAAAAGTTGTGAAAATTTGAAAGTTTTTTAGTTTTAAGTTGTTTAAAAGTTTTTTGGTACCAATCAAAGCTATGAGCCTCAAAATGAAATTATGTCAGTTCTGTCAGCTCTAGAATGTGAAATTTGATCCAAAAGGATTGACGGTTTAAGACTCGAAGTTATTTCGTGTATTTAGCATCTTAAGTTGAAACTTTAAGTTACTTTAGATCAAGAGTTGACTTTGGTCAACACATAGAATTCGTACGCTTGGAATGAATTTCTAATGACTCTGTTAGATTCAAGAGGTGTGCCTAGGAAGAGTTTCGAGTTATTTTTAACAGGTTTTGAGAGAATTTTAATTTTTTAAGTCCTTAAGTTAATTTAATTACAACTAAGTATATTTTGGATCAAGAAAATCTTGAATTCGTGTTTTGATGATTCCATCAAATTCGAAAGGTCAAATTTAGTAGAGAAGTATATATATTTTATATACTCAAAGTTCTAAATGAACCTCAATGATCCTTTTGATGAATCATTGTTACTTGATTATTGTTGATATCTGGTGCCTGAAATTCCTTCTTCGTGTTCACAACACTTTGTCTGCATTCCCAAACAGTTGTCGTGATGATCTTTGCATTCATGGAGGATGGGAACGCGTTTGTGAAGAAAAGAATGGGTGGGTGGGGGATAGGGCGGGTTGGGCAAGCTTCCGTGTTCGTGGAGTCTTGGCCCCATTCATGAAGGATCTTGTAGATTTGCCCCACATTCGTGGAAGAAAGGAATTGTGTTCGTGAATAAAGAAATACTTGACAGGCATACATATTTTTAAAAGTTGCGATTTATCTTATTTTCTTAATTTTTGAACCCTAAGAGTTTGGTGGGGATGATTTCAAAAAGGATTTTTAAGATAAAACTATTGGATAGATAATTTTAGCTTAGAATCTTCTTTACCCACCATTTATTTTATAATTTTAGTTGTTAATTCTTGATTTTGAACTTTAAAGTTCATGAATTTTTTCAAGAACATGAATTTTTAATAAATTGATGATAAGGGGCTAATTTCAACTTCGTTTTTGAAATACACCATTGGTTCCAAAATGCTTTGGGTAAAGTATTTATATATTAATTTTAAAATTTACACCTACTTTCTATGAATGAAGTTTTGAATTTTTTTACCTCAACTTTCAAAGCTAATGTATTGAATATTATTGTTATTGTATTCTTATTGTGATTTCATATTTGAATAGACTTTGTTGATTTGGAGGTCTGTCGGAAAAGGAAGGCTCAAGTTACAAAGTAGTTATTTGATTAAATTGAGGCATGCAAATTTCTAAACCTTAATTATCATTTTTCTAAAAAGGGCATTTATTTTATGATTTTGATCATAATACTAGCATGTTTTCTAATGTGTCCCTCATTAAAATGGTTGTGGTTAAGTATTATTACTCTGAGCTAGTGTCTCACTCCTTGCTAATTATTTTTTACAAAACATCATGTGTTATTAGCGAGGATTTCGTTAATTAGAGCTAGCAAGTTGATTTCATGGTGACCCCTGCACTTATTCGGGCTGGCATCAAACTTATCTATTTGTTATGGACCTTTCTTTGAATTCTTAGAGTCACTCCATAGTTATTTCTTTTATCTAAGTGATGAGCATTCAAGTATGAATTGTTAGTATTGTATGATGAATAGAGTGATAATGTAACACCCCACCCCTCAAATTCATCGTACCTAGTCTAAGTAGATGCCCAGAGAGAAAAAGAGAAATCTGACTGAGAAAAATCACTGGAGGAAACCATGAAGACTACCTATGACCTGTAGAGTGATCTATGACCCGTATAAAAGGCCTCGTACGTCACACAGATAATTTGGTGAAAATTTTTAAGTTTGATGCTCATGTACGAGAAATCCTTGATGTCACTCAACCCAACAACTCAAAGGCATAAGGGGCGATCGTCATCAACATATTAACCCAACTTTAGAGGTTGGGGTTGATCCGACAGGGAATCGTTGTTCAAGATGGAAGTGATTCGTTAGACCAAGTAATTGTAGGATATGAGGGGTTGCAATAATTGAAACAGAGTTCAACTAACAATTTCTAATTAATTGATTTAACAACTATTAAGGGAGATGTTAGGGATGTGCAAATATGGGAATAGATCTATCAAATAAGTTTAGATACTTGACTACATGAGTTGATGTTGAATGAATAGGCTAGGTTGCTTGTAACCAAAATCATCTCTGAAAATGGGTGTTTCGCATGAACCCACTAAGATATCACACGCGGACCGCTGAGGACACGCTTGGCCGAAGAAGTTACAGCAAAACGCATAATACCTTGACCATTGAGCTCATTGATATGAACTTCAACTGAAACTTCGGAAGATTTCTAGCTATTATATCTATTTCACACTCTAATAAGTTTAACTACGATAAGAATTAGAGATCTAAAACAAAATCTCAAGTTTGAAACCTCAAAATTCATACAGTAATCCTAGGAATGGATATAAATTCACCCAAATCAACTACAGATAAGTCAAGATATTGCAAACCCAATCAATAAATCAAAGACCAATATTGAAAGCACACCCCCAACATAGGAGTTTTTATCCACACAAGCTAGAAATTAAAGATTGATTATCATTCATAGTAGCAGAAGTCATGGGTAACAATATTTAATACAAATCAGTTTATTCTCACCAGCTAATCTTCTCCAATTTGATGCCTAATTTCCTCAAAATCCTAATCTCTCTTGTACTCTAAGAAGAAGGTTCCATGTACTACTACTACAAACTAATTGTTCTGAATGAGAATGAACAGATAATATACAATGTCCTTTCTAAAAATGCATATATACTCCATGAAAATATATGAAAGTTTGTACTGTAAAATGTCATTCGAAGATAAAGGATGACCATCATCGAGCACTCTGGCGATGTGCCGAATATTCACTTGACCATTTTCCTTTGCATCTTTATAAGGCTTCCTCTACTATAACTTTAGGAGATGTACTTTTACTCTATCTTTTCCAATTTGGAGATGCGCTGAAATACTCTTCATATTGCCTTCGTGTCAGTGATCTGAGGCTTTGGGTTATGCAAGTTTAGGCGATCTCTTGTGCATTCGGCAAATCGGTGAACATACTTTGCTACGTTGATTCTGACCTCACTTTTGCCTTAACTAGGAACATTGTTTGTTGCATAGTTAGGTGATCTCCTGGGACTTTCGGATGATCACCGAGAACGTCGACGATCTTTGCTTTTCACCGCCTTTTTGCACTTTTGTCCACTCTCCAAGATTCCACCAAGTCTTGCCTATTTTCACGCTTTTAACTCCATTTTCTGTCATAGCACATGCATATTTGTTAGCAGTTGGAATTAATGTCACATTAATGGTAATGTTTCCTTGTAATATAACCCTAAAATGAGTCCAAAATATGGGCTCATCAACACCCGTAACTTAAGCCTTTGTTTGACCTCAAGAAAATCAAACATCGATCTATACCGAACAGAGCTTGCAAATAGGACCATAGAGAGCAAACATATATTTTCACCTTTTTCATACCCTCTTGAATTTCCACAAACCACTCACGTGACTTTGAAGCCTCGAGAGATGACTAAGGAGTAATCAAGACATTGGCTATGCTCACAATTGCTCATGCAGTGACTAATCATTGCTTAAACACCTCACTATTTGCCCTCATGCCAAAGAAGATCCTGAACACTCAAGTTTATAGAATTGTTTTCAAAGGATCTCTTCAACTCTCACTCTCCTAAATGAGAAATAGCATGTAAATTTCAATTCATTGGCTTGCCATTATTCTCAATAAGATTTCACTTGACTTTCTTATGGACTAGGATCCGAAAGCACTTTATTAGGATTGTAATGTAGAGTGAAGGTAGGGTAGGATAGCATATGGTCAATAGTGGTTCATCCCTCCTTAAACTCTACATGTTCTTTTCAGGCACAAAGGTTCTGTTGGTTTTTTCTTCATTCATCTCATCCTCGACATTTCTTTTCCTTTTAATTCATCACCCTAAGTGCCTCCTTTTGCGCTCTTTTTTTTTTTACAACAAGACTTTTCTTCTCTTCTTTCTCTCTCATTTTTTTGAAGGGCCCTAAATTTTCAACTTTTGTTTCTCATTTTTCTATTCTTTGCCTTCTAAGACTCCTAGAGGTCTTTCTTTACTCCTTATCCCTCTTTTTCTGACTCTTTCATAGGAGACACTTTCTTTTTCCTCCTGGCACCCCCAACTTAGCCTTTCACCACTGTTTCACTTTCAAGCTCAAGGAGGGATTGGTAAGGAACTAAAAGAACTTGTCTTTCACAAACATGAGTCAATGTTTTAAGGTTGCCAAAAAAGGGATCAAGGCTCAAAAGGGGTTCAATAGGGATTTATTCCATTGTCAAGGGATGTCACTATAGTCACTTTGGACTAATATAACAAAAGAAAGCCTAAGGTCCTCTCCTAATCCGGAATCAACCAAGTTACCCTTCAGAACAAATCGGGAAAGTTCTAGTTGACACACTACAAGTATTTCAACAAGACAACTAGTCCCACATTGGCAAAATGGTTTGCATTTAAACAGTAGCAACACACTCAGAATTTCTCAATCATCGCATATCCAAGCTCAATTGCTCATATAGGCAACTCAAGATTCCTCAAATCCATTCAGGGATTGATTTATCAGGAAAGGACTAATTAGTGATTACATGTTCCTCATCTATGACACTATCCGAATCAAAGATATGGATCATCCATGCTCGAAATACTAAGGACTAGAGACCCAATATTACATCCTTAGGCTTGTCATTTATGCATGGGGTTTGCCAAAACTTGAATCATTCATCCATTTAATCAGACAAAGCAAAATAAATAACAAAAATAATCATTACTCTATTACAACCCAAATTAAAAATTATTTACAACCCAAAAAAAATAGTCTAAATGTTCATTGATAGCACCATCAAATTGAAATATAACATCATTTTCTAAAAAAATCAGAGAAGACAGGGAAATTCCTCAAACTCACCCTCTTCTAACAAAATAAATATTGTCCTCAATGTGCAAGGGACAACCAAGAGGTAAGCATAAGAGAGAGAGTAATGAGTGTGAGAATTCCCCTATTAGATAAGATATCATGTTGTGGAGGTAAAGAAGATGTCATGAGAGACATCAATTCCCTCCTCTACTAGTGTGCTCTCAAGATCAATATCAGGCCTAGCAGGCTCAGGCGCACTCACACCGGATGTACCAATCATGGACTGGTCTAGAACAGAGGCTACCATCACTAACTCCACCATCTCATCTTCCACTCTAGCCAGCTCCTCTTGGTCCTTATGGTTGTGCTCAACTCCCAGCATCTCCTCATTAATTTTTGGGGTGCTCACTTCCTGGTTCTCATCATCACTATCACTCAAAACTTTTAGATTTATGTTTTCACTTAGGATTGCAGCCGCATCTGCCTTGAGAGGTGGATCTTCCAGCACATCAAAAAATGTGATCAAGTTAGTGGATCGGAGGGTTGTCACCTCCTTCTTCAACTAGTCAATGTTAGCTCTCAAAGTCAAAATGTCCTTGTTACCACCACCATATTTTTCAATAGCCAACACTCTATCGTTTAAGCTGGCCAACTCCTTCTCGTGGTCATCAATCATGGCCTCAAGCCTATCCATCCTCAACTTATATGCCTTATTTAGATCCTTCTATTTTTTCTCAGCCTCAACATTGGCCTTAAAGCCTTAGAAATGGCTGCCTCCACTAATTTAAGGATAGATAACTCTACCCTTGTGGCCCAAAGATTAGCGACCTTGGCCAGCTGACCAAAAGCAAGAATATTGGCCTTTGTAAGAGAGGGTTTGTCATCTGTGGCCTATTTCCCAGTAGATGGAGTGGGGGTAGAAGCGGATGGTGAAGTGGGAGAGGAAAATATACCTGTCTTGATTCCCAACGCTTTAGTGCCAGACTCGAGAGCTTTAATATTAACCATCAGTGTTTTGTCGATCGAATTTTTTCTTAGCCCTATCCTCTTCATCTCTCAAAAATATAGCCTCGATCCACCTAATATCAGTTGATGCTGATGGAGTTACTTCCACATCAGTCTTTTTATTGCATACAACTCCGGCCTGTTTGCATAGAGTTGTGCTAAGGCTTGGAAAGGGCAATGAGATTTGTACTTGCTTTTCCCTTGTGAGGATTTCAGGAGTAATGATTGCACTAAGATTAAGTCTCCGGTGTTCCATGATACAACCAACCAATGCCACTTTGGCGTGTCGAAGAATCAACTTATTTTATGATGACATTAGGTTGTTGCTGATAAAACCAAACCAAAATAGTACCGGAACATTCAACTCTTTCTTTTTAATGACATCTTCTTCCTTTAATCATGAAGGAGCTAGAATATAAATCATCAGGGCAAACCATGCCTTCATATCATTAAAAGGCTGCACTTTGATCATTTCATCCAGCTCATTTGCATCCCTATGCATGCATCCCAAGAGATCATTGATTTTAGTCTGGCTACATGGGACCTGCATATCCCAAACTTCCACAGCATCAAGTGGTGTAAGCAATGACTTGACTCTGCATTTGGTTTTTGCGATGGCCTTGTCATAGGCCTCATAAATTTCTCGGACCATGGTCGGCACATATGGATCTCGAAGTTTGATAAACAACTAAAAATTATGGAATTTGATAGTCTCCCAAACCTCTAAATATCTATCCATCAGCCCATCAGTGGATAATTGCTTTTTCTCTAAAATTATTCGTTTGCCCACTGCTCTGAGTCTGTTTAGGTGCCTTGGGGTCGTTTCTTCTCTGATCCTTTGGGATTTCTAAAGAAGAGGATCATGAATGGCCTTCGATTTGCCTTCACTCCAGTGCCTAGTTGGACTAGGCTCTGATGTAGGGTTTTTGGAAGGCCTAGGTCTCTTCTCCTCCTTCTCTGAGTTGGTTCATGTAATGTTGAGTTGTGCCTCTTCACCACTGGAGAATTCTTGTTGATTAGTAACTTTTCTTTTCCCTTTTCCTCACACTTCCTTTCAGGGTTGATGGGATCTTTTCTCTACTCTATCGGTTGCTATGATAACTCCTTTAGTTGCTTTAGATCCTCCTCGTATAACCTGTCGTTTGGGTTTACCCATTCCTTCATCATAATGAACTCTCAGCACTTGTGAGAAGCATTGGTAAGTAACTAAGCACCAAATTGATAATATAAAGGACAATTAGAATAGACAGGTTAGTTAGATCTCAAGTCACACTCGGCGAATCGCCAAACTGATTTGACGATCAAAATAGACCATCACCTTTTTACACACAGTTCAGGCTTAGGGTCACTATTACTTTTGGTGATATGTGTGCACATTCTGCACTACGCGGAGTTAACTCGGCGATGATAACATTTCATCAGCGAAAGTTATAGCAATCCCTCAAGAAAACAACTAATAAAGACGTGTATGTGTAAATTGGGTGCATCGCCAAGTGCACTTAGGCTGTCAAAATGACCATCGTCTGTTGTGACTGGTGAGACTCAACATCCATTTCCTAACAACTTGCTAGTATTATAGCCTACATGGTTTATAAATACATACTAACCTACCACAACACATCATTGCAGGCTTGACCAATGGATATCATTATCACAGGGTCTCTATGGCTATGCACTCGATCAAATGATGATTTACCCTTAAGAATGATGTCACCCAATCTATCATAGGGCAAATTCAATCACTCAAAGGAGATCAAGGGTTACTCAGACTTCACCCATAGCCTAGAGAAATATCCTATCCAACAGGCAGGCAAAAATCACTAATACATTCACATGTTCATGGTATAATTTCAATTGAACACACTCAAACATCACATTAAGCATAAGACATGGGACACAACCACAAAAAACCCAACATTAAGCAAGAAATCCTCTAATCATGCATCTAACCCAACTCATTAATAACCTCAATTTCAAAAAATCAGAGTAGGATACAAAAACCAATTATAAATTGTTCACATATGCAATATAGGGTTCAAAAAAAATTCCTAAGTCCTACCCACTCAATTCTTAACAAGATTTTCAAAGTTTCGAACATGAATTTCACATTACAAACCCTTATCATTACCATAAACAATGACTTTCTTTGAAATTTTTTAACAAGGGTCTGAATCATACCTTTTGAGTGGTGAGACACAATGAAACTTTTGATGATGCCCTTTGATGAAATACTTCAACCCTTTATGACAAAAACCTTAAAGAAAAGCAAAGAAAAGAAGGTGGTGTGCACAAAAAGTGAAAAGGAGAGAAGGTGGAAAGTGTGAGAGTCGAGGCATTTAAAAAGCCTTAAGTAGGTCAGCTAGCATGCATGGTTGGTGACATAGGATCACACCGCCTAGCATGATCGGAGGAACACCTAGCATTCTTGGGATAACCCTTTTTTACAGAGAGCTTACCTTGCTTCCCACCCTAAAGTGTGGTAACATTGACCATCGCCAACTGGAATTGGCGATTCACTGATTGAATTGTTTGTTTTCCAAATCTTATAGCACCTCCAGAGTCACCAATCAACTCACAATGCGGTCAAATTAAAGACCACCTGTTTAACTCGACAATGCATCAAGTGGCCTTTTCTATTCATCTGTATCAAGTCATCACTCTACACTCTCCTTGTCAACTCCGCACACATCAACACCCATTATTTAACTAAAAAGCTATAAAAACTCACCTTAGGTTGCCTCTCGAGCAGTGCCTTAGTTATTGTCGTAGCAAGGCGTAGTTACATTTCTCATCAAGTCACTACCGATTTCCACATCAATGATAACACCTCTGGATCATCTCCTAGTTTCAGAGCTTTGCATATGTTAAAAACAACTTCCTCATCATTCACTCTAAACCTAAGATCTATACTCTCGATATCTACAACTGCTCTACCAGTGGCTAAATTGGTCTTCCCAAAGATAATTGGCACATTCGTATCCACCTCCAAATTCAAGATTACAAAGTGAACAGGGAGGATAAATTTATCCTCCTTCACCAGCACGTCATGTAAGATTCCCACAGGTCATTTTATAGATCGATCAACCATGAGCAGTTACATTATGGTTGGTGAAGGGGTTTCAAATCTCAATTCCTCAAATATATCTAGGGGCATGAGATTTATACTTGCCCCCAAATCACATAACGCTTTACTAAACCTTGAGGCCCCAATTGTACACGGGATGGTGAATGCACCTAGTCTTCCTTTTTCACTACCAACTTTTGTGTTAAGATTGCACTACAGTGTGAGACACCTCAATAGTCTCACACTTGAGAGTTCACTTCTTTGTCACCAACACTTTCATGAATCTAGCATAACCTAACATCTCGATCAATGCCTCCACAAATGGGACATTTATCAATAAAAATTTACATATTGAGAGGAACTTTTTGAACTTCGCATCCTTCTCCCTCTTCTTTAATCTCTGAGGGAAAGAAGGATCACTCTTGATGCATTTTCAACCTCACTGCTGAATTCAAATTTTTGGGGGATATCTTCTTGATCTTCGCAACATCATCCCTACTTTTCTCCTGTTTGCTACTCTCGGGGTTGCCAAGAGCCTCACATTCTTCATCATCAACCAAATACTCCTTAACTTCTTCAATCTCCACACTTTCTTTTTCTCTCTTTTCATTCTAGCCTTCTCCATTTACAAAGAATGGCTTAGTGTTTTTCACCACTTTCCTACTACGTATAGTAATTGCCAAACATTATTGATCATTTTCCTTGGGATTAACCATCGATTCACTATGTAGACCTCCTTTTGGACATTGATTTAGATGAGTAGATATATTTTCAAGTTGAGTCTCTAGCTGCTTAATAGATGTCGAATACGACATCACTATTTGACTTAATTGAGAGAAGTCAGATTTTATCTCCTTTAGGAGTTTATCAGAGGCTTCTACATTATTCAAAATGCGGAAAAGCATATCTTCAGTCAAAAGATTTTCTTGATTCACCACAGGTTCAACCACCTTCACCATATCATAAGGTGGGATATACATGTCTCCCTTACTGTTTCGCCAACCCCCCAACTTGAAGCTAATCATTCCATGCTCAATCTTGCCATCTAGGAATATTGTTCCAACCTTGATTCCTGGGTGGCCATTGAAAAGCCGGCTAAGAACCCAGATTTTGGTTTCCCATATAATGACATTCTTCGTTGTAACAATTCTCAAATAGTGCACCTTCAAATATCACTTCTCCAGTAGCTCCAACAGCATTCACACTTTTACGATTTCCTCCCATAACATACTTAGTTAAAAGATCAAGCTGAGTTAATATCTTGTCCATATTCTCATCTCTTTCCTGATCTTTAGCAAGCTGCTCCTTGGTAGGACCTTTGTGAATTGAAGATATCATGTCATCTCTTGTGTACCATACTCGATTAATTTTTGTCATGTCATCTAAGAGATTACAAGCTTCAGTGAATGTTTGTGCCATCAAGCCTCCTCTCACCAAATGATCATCTACCCTTTTGTTAACTATGTCAAGGCTCACATAAAAGTATTGCAACAACATAAGGTTTGGAACTCCATGGTTGGTACATTGGAGCAAGAGTTTCCAAAACTAGAGCCATGTTTCATGCAGTGGCTTACTCTCCAATTGCTTGAAATTCTCAATACTCCTTCTCAATCTTATCATCTTTGAGGGAGGAAAGAACCTTTTGATAAATGCAATTTTCAGCTCCTTCCATGAGGTGATAAAATCACGAGGCAACTTTGCAAGCCACCTCAATGCCTCTCCAGTGATGGAAAAAGGAAATAGCCTAAGATGAATGGCTTCTTGATTCACTCCCCTGAAGTTAAATGGGAGACACACATCAATAAAATTCCTCAGATGTTCATGAGGTTCTTTGTGGCTGAGCCCTCCGAACAATCCCTTTAGTTGGAGGAGTTGCAACATGGTGCGTGTTACATAGAAATTAACTCCTTCAGCCAATGGGGGTAGTCATATAGCACCGGTGCTTCCAACCTGATCCTAGTTGACATCTTACATCCCATTCATGTCTCCAACATTCTCTCCGTGAATGCTCTCTTCATCCTCTATCATTATACCTAATGGTCAATCAAATAAAACAACAAGAAAATAGTTTTAAAAAACTTAACTACAAGACCAAAGCTCAACAAATACTTCCAATATGAACACGTCGATTCCCCAAAAACTATGCTATTTTTTATGTTACTCAACCCGACTACTCAAAGGCAAAAGGGGTGGTCTTCATTATCATATTAACCCAACTTTAGAGGTTGGGGTCTATCCCACAGGGAATCGTTGTTCAAGATGGAAGTGATTTGTTGGATCAATTAATTGTAGGATTTGGGGGGTTGCAATAATTAAAACAGAGTCCAGCTGACAAGTTCTAATTAATTTATTTAATAACTATTAAGGGAGATGTTGGGGATGTGCAAATATGGGAATCGATCTATCAAATAAGTCCAGATACTTGACTACATGAGTTGATATTGAGTGAATAGGCTAGGTTGCTTGTAACTCAAATCATCTCTCAAAATGGATGTTTCGCATGAACCCGCTAGGATATCACATGCAGACCGCTAAGGACACGCTTGACCTAAGAAGTTATAGAAAAACCCCTAATACCTTGGTCATTGAGCTCATTGATATGAACTTCAACTAAAACCTCAGAAGATTTCCAGTCATTATATCCATTCCACACTCTAATAAGTTCAACTAAAATACAAATCAGAGATCTAAAACAAAACCCCAAGTATGTAACCTCGAGATTCATACAGTAATCCTAGGAATAGATGTAAATTTACCCAAATCAACTACAAATAATTCAAGATATTGCAGTATTGAAAGCACATATCCCCAAAATAGGGGTTTTAGCCACACATGCTAGGAATTAAAGATTGATTACTATTCATACTAGTAGAAGTCACGGGTAACCAGATTTAATATAAATCAGTTGATTATCACCAGCTAATCTTCTCTAATTTGATGCTTAATTTCCTCAAAACGTTAATCTCCCTTGTACTCTAAGAAGAAGGTTTTATGTACTACTATTAGAGACTAACTGTTCTGAATTGGAATGAATAGATGATATAAAATGTCCTTTCTAAAAATGCATATATACTTTGTACAAATGTGTGAAAGTTTGTGCCGTAAAATACCATTCGGTGATCAAGGTCGGGCATTGTCGAGCACTTCGGCAATGCGCCAAATGTGCAATTGACCACTTTTCTGTGCATCTTTATAAGACTTCCTCCACTGTAACTTTAGGTGATATCCATTTAATCTGCCTTTTCCAATTTAGTGATGCACCAAAATACTTTTCATATTGCCTTTCTATCAGTGGTCTGGGGCTTTGGGTTCTGCAACTTTAGGCGATCGCTTGTGCATTCAACGAATCGTTGAACATACTTTATGACATCAATTCTGAACGCACTCTTGCCTTGACTGGAAACCTTGGTTGCTGCATAGTTAGGCGATCTCCTGAGACTTTTGGTGGATCACCGAGAACGTTGGTTATTTTCGCTTTTCACCACCTTTTTGCACTTTTTCCCACTCTCTAAGATTCCACCAAGTCTTTCTTATTTGCACGCTTTTAACTCTATTTCCTGTCATAGCACATGCATATTTCTTAGTAGTTATAATTAATGTCATATTAGTGGCAATCTTTCCTTGCAATGTAACCCCAAAATGAGTCTGAAATATGGGCTCAGAAAACCTACAAGTTGTATATAATTCCATGACCCATAGATTTGGTTTTGTCGATTGATGGCTCACGAATCAATTTTTTTGTATATTGAGTTATGAGTTATCAGACGGTCTGTCATTCTTGTTACGACCCATAAGTCATGTTCGTAGGTTAAAGTTCTAGAAAACCATATTTTCAGAACCTTAGAACAACGAGTTATCAGACGACCCATAGGAAAAGGTTTCATAGGTCCCATCTAGTAACTTAAACTTTCGGGTACCTTACCTATGAGAGGCCACTTACGACTTGTGAATTGATCCACGTCCCATAGAAGGGGTTTCATGGGTCCCTATAATAGTGTTTGGAGGGGTATTTTCATCTTTCCTACCCTTTTAAACTTAAAACGTATGCTATTTTGGACTTAATTTAAGTCCTATATCAGAACCCTATGTGTAATTATCCTTCATTCACACTTAGAAAATTCTTGGGAGCATCGAAGAAGGAGAAAAATGAGGGTTTCGAGTCTAAATGCGAGGATCGATTAAGGATTGAATGTTATTCCAAATTCTAGGTATGTAGGGCTTCCTAAATCATAGGATTGAATCCATCCATATGTCCCTTTGTAGTCTTGAGTTGAGTCATAAATAAGAGAGAGCAATGAGGACCCTATACTACTAACTTTTTAGTTTCTTGCATCTACTTTGAGTCCTCGTGATTATATGTAAATGAATTTATGCATTGCATTGCTATTATGATGAAACTGAGATAATAATAGACCTATACTTGATAGAATGAACCCTAATTTCATTAGTTGATGATGTTTCGTATATTGCCTGAATTGAGAATATGAGTTTGTTATCTGAGTTGAGTACTTGGAGCATGTTGAGCATGAGGAGTATGTATGTATTCTTATTCTTGCATGTGCATGAGATGAGTACCTTATATGTCTATGTTTTGAGCATGTCTAGTATGAGAATGATTGATCGTATGAGTCAGAGTCTTGTATGATGCGAGTCAGAGTCTTGAATTGTATTCATGAATAATAAATTCTAAATTGTTGAGCTGTTGAGAAATTGAGGCGAGTTGTTGGAGGTGAGTTTGAATTGAGTTGCATAAGCACATTTTAGTCTTGGAAGAAGTATTGAGCACCAAGTTGGGTAAGACGATAATACCCCAGAACTACGTTGCAATGTAGGTAATGTGTTGTCAAAATACAACACTTTTTATGCTTAAAATTTAAAATTTTATGTGGACTCAAAGCGATGTTAGTATATTTGATGTGTTTTTATGTTTGTTTTGCAGGATTACCATAATATTTGGGCCAAGTGTGCTGCAATTATAGATTTTGATAATCCACAAAATCCTTTAGGGGTCGTGGAAGATTTCATGGGTCATAGAAGTGGTCTCGTAGAAAATTCTAGTGAAGGAGAGATTTTCTCAACAAAACTTTACGAACATGCAGACGACCCGTAAAGTATTCTACGAGTTATAGAATTAAGGTTGTACCCTGAAGATCAGAAAGTAGAGAAGTGTTGAAAGCTTATTAGATGAAACCCTTCATAGGTCGTAGAATCTTATGTGGCTTGTAGATGGGTCTCATAGAAGACCACTCCAATTTTGTAGAAGAGGAGCAGAATTCCCAATTGCTGGCCATGGAACATTATACGTCCCGTAGAAATTGCCTGTAGATCTTGCCGACCCAGTTTTCCCATTTTCATTTGGCTATGTATTTTATACATTATAAATAGGTTTTTAGGTTATTTTTTGTGAAGTTTCAGAATTTTAAAAGGAATCTACAAATTTTAGGATTTCTAGAGAGAGAAAACATCAGAGAAATAATATTTTTTGTTCTTGATTCGTACTTGTGATTTCTTTTGAAGAGTTGGATTCTTTATTCATAAATTCATTCGTGTAAGTGCTCAATTATGTTATTCTATATCATGATTCTTGCATCTACACTGATCATGACTAGCTAAATTCACAATTAGGGTTGTGGAAACCATGAAGAACTAACAAGGTAAAACTAGATAATTCGTAATTGTTAGAAAGTGTTTATGAATATATTAACTACTTCTCTTTGTTTTGCATGCTTTTTAATGGTGGTAAACGTTAGAACTCACCTAGTGTTACTGACTGGACAAGGTAGTAATGAATAGGAAAAGAGAATAATTAGCAGGATTCGATTGATGTCTTCTCATCTAATCAACCAAACTGGACCAAGGGAAGGTTGTACTGGGACAATAGGTAAGGGTTAATAATGTCACACAATGGAAATGGATCAAATCCCATAGTTTACCTCACCTGGATCAAAGGGTTGGGTAAACTTAACTTACTGTTAAGCATCTACACACTAAAAAAGATTTCAGTTATCTAGTAATGCTGAGTTAGGGAATCATGGGGAATACATCACCCTAGTTAAGTCTTCTACTGATTTCACAACACTTGCACTAGTCTATGTTTATTTTTCTTGCAATTACAACCCCCCCTTCGGAAGATAAGTAAGTTAATCACCCCCACTTTGCTTTGATTTATTCTGGAGTCTACCATATTTCTTGTGGGTTTGACCCTAACCATGATTAGGTTATTTACATGATAGCAACCGCTTTAACCTTCAAAAAGGTGGTGTAGCTTAAGTGACATCAAGTTTTTTGGTGTCTTTGCCAGAGAATACGACTAGACTTGTTTAATTCAAGTAGATTGCGGGTTAATCCTTATTTTCCTAATTTTTATATTTTTGTTGTTTTTGTTTTGTTTTAGTGTGCAGATGTAGTGTATGCACAACACTCGTAGCCGAGGAAACCTCTTGACTCAGTTTGACCTAGAGATCCAAAGGACGCTAAATAGAATGGCTCAGGATAATGTGAATAATGTTGCAAATGATGTGGTGAATGCAGCACTAAACCTGAATAATGACAATAACAATCCACCACCACAGGTTCTCTAAGCCGCAGCTAATCAATATTGGCTTGACCCTATGGCGATGGACGTCACGGGAGCTATTGTGTTACCTCCACTACCGGATGATGCAAAGTTCATCGTGTAGAGTGGGTTGCTCTAAATATTGTAGAATCACAAGTTGTTCACGGGCTTACCTTCAGAGGATCCATATAATAATCTAAATAACGTTGTATTTATCAATAAGAGCATGATGGAAAACCAAAATCCGTCTATGAATGCCATTGGGATCTGTATTTTCCCATTTTCTCTGACAGAAAATGTAATGCTATGGTTATCTAAGCTCCCACAAAGTTCAATCACCACTTGGGCAGAATTGCAGAAGGCTTTTTAGGAGACGTTTTTTCCAATCTCAAAGAAGCTGAATTTGAAAGTTCAAATCAACAACTTTGAGTAAGTGTCTGGTGATTCACTCAGTACCACGTGGGAGAGGTTCACAAAATGCTTGAGGAGTGTCCCAGACTATAAAATTATTGATGAAACCCTGGTAGAAATCTTCTATAGAGCCTTGGATAAAAATAGCCAAGTCGTTGCTGACACAATCATGGGAGGCTCATTTATAGATCGATCATTCCAAAAGGTTGCAGAACGGATGGAAAGAGTGGTCAAGACAAATCATTCACGGGGGACAAAAGATAAGTCAACTACAAAAGCTCGTTCTCAGTCAATACTAGTTCGGCACAAGTAGGGGCAAGTGAGGAGGTAATGCAAGAGCGTGCTCGAATTAATACGAATATGGAATTGCTGATGAACCAGAACCAAGAACATGTGAATGCAGTATCTCATCAACCTCCATGACAATCCATGTACGAGGAGAATTATTATGAGGAGGACACTTGCTTCATAGCAGATCAACTGGCAGGTTTCCGGACCAATGCCCAAGGGTCCAAACAGGACTATTAGTGCCAGATCAAGGAAACCAAGGTCAAAACTTTGGTAGAGATGACGCCTTCACAGACAACAATAGAGGAGGTTACTATGACAAGAACAAGGGCCAGGACAGAGATGCAGATTTGGGATGCAAAGATGGCTACCAAAATGGTCCGTAAGTTCCACCACATAATCGGGATTTTGGTGCTGGCAGCTCTCCCATTGAGGAGATGTTTGATTATCTGTTGAAGAAGGTTGGTGCTCAGGACGAGACACTAAAGGTGATGAAATCTGACATCTCTAGTATTAACCAAAAAATTGAGTCTCATTTTGTGGCTATCAAGCAGCTTGAGCAACAATTCAGATGTTAACTCAAATGAAAAAGTGTCAAAAAGGTACTTTATCCAGCAATATAGTTCAAAATCCTAAGAATAAGAGGTAGTGTATGGCAGTCATGACACGTGGTGGAAAGCAGACCATTGATCCTCCAATACGAGTTGATGATGATGTTCATGAGGAGCTAGCGGAGAGCAAGGATGCTGAGACAAGAGATGTTCGTGCTAAGGATGGGGAGAGTGATGCAGTGCCAATGCCATATAAGTTGAAACCCATTCCTCGACCTCCTTCTCCCTTCCCTCAGAGACTAAAAAAGAATGAGGAGGAAGGTAAGTTTAAGCACTTCCTCTCCAAGTTGAAACAACTTCCATCAATATCTCTCTGATTGAAACATTGGAGAAGATTCCTGGATACGCAAAGTTCATAAAGGATCAGGTCACAAAGAACCGAATTATAAGTCAGGAGGTTTCCTAAGAGCTTCAGCATTAGAGTGCGATATCTACAAGGTCCTTAGTGCAGAAATGAAAAGATTCCAAAGAATTCACCATCCCCTGCACCATTGGTGATGTTGAGTTCGCAAGAGCATATGTTATCTAGGTGCCAACATAAATCTAATGCCCCTTGCAATCTTCAAGAAGCTATGACTGGGAGCCCCTACTCCTACAAGCATGAGATTATTGATGGCTGACCAGATGGTGAAGAAGCATGTGAGCATACTGCATGGCGTTCTTGTCAAAGTAAAGAAATTCATGTTCCCCAATGACTTTATGATCCTAGATTATGAGGTCGACTTCGAAGTCCCAATCATATTGGGAAGGCCTTTCCTAGCCACTGGGCGAGCAGTGATGGATATGGAATCAGGCCAACTCAAGTTTAGATTGAATGATGAAGAAGTCGTCTTCAACATCTGTCATTCGATGAAGAGGCTAGATGAACTGAAGATGGAGGTTTGGGCCATTGATGAAGCCTGAGTAATCAAGTGGTCCAAGTCATGCCGTGACAATAAATCAGGCGCTACTTAGGAGGCAACCCAATATACTTTGTAATAGTGGTCATTTTTGTTTTGTTTTTAGTTTTTAGATTGGTAGGTAGCTTAAGTTTTGGCAATTTGGTTGTAATTTATGGACATTGGACTAGTGGCATATAGGGTAATAGTGTGTTTTGTGAAGCTTATGAAGGTATAGGATCAAGTCAACCATGTTGGGCTGAGAAGGCAATAAGAAGTGATTCTATGACTGGTTTTACGGGTTGTATTACAAAATACAACTTGTACATCAACTCATGGACACTTCCATTGAGGAAACTTATGTGCACTCCAGTCCACAAGTCAACTTTGCGGCCTATAGAAATAACTACAATTCATGAATAGGGCTCGTGAACCCTAAGTAAGTTTTCTACCTTTTGACTAAATGTTGAAGGTTCTACGCCTAACTTTATGAGTCGTATTTCATTATACGGCTTGTAAATAGGCCTATAAAACCCATATCCAAATTAGGGTTTCAGACTGCCTACAAAACCAGGATCTACGAGCCGTAGAATACTCTATGACCCATGATCAAGATTTGGTAGAGCCGGGTCTAGTCCTTTTAAATAGACAAGGTAAAGGTATAAAAGGGGCCAAAATAAGATTTGACCCCAATTTTGCCCAAAATTTCTAAATTAACCTGACCCTCTTTAACCCTAAGCAATTTCGATCACCCCCACCATCCGATCACCATCAAATATTTTTGGTAACTTTTTTTGCCACCTCCAGCACCTAGGGTTTTGCACTCCCTTGAATTCCTCTTTCAAAATCAACATATTTTTCTTGAATTTTGGTAAGTCATCGATCCTAAAACCTTTGAACTACCAAGATTGATTTAAATTAGTTGATAATTTTGAATGGGTACGATGCTATTGAAGAAATAGTTGTAAATCCTTGCTTGCCATTATGTGTGTTGGTTGATTATTCCCAGATAAAATGTTGAAATGACCTTAGAATCATGTTGTACGCCTGAATCTTTTGTATGTGTCCATGACTTGTGTCTTTGAATGATACTATGAGAAAACCCATGTCATCACATGTCATTTAAATTGAATAGACTTGTTTAAAAAGTTGATGTGTGATTTTATGTGTGTTTTACTTCCAAATCATTCAAAAACGGTGTCGAGTTGCAAAAACAAACAAGCAAAATAAAATTTGATGGGATTATGTTTGATCATTGCATATGGGGTGTTGGGTGTTTGTTAAAATCTTGTAAGGTGTATGGATGTTGGCTTCAATGCTGATATAGTTGTTAAAAGGACATTTTGGGGACCCGTTTGATGAACTTAGAAATCCAAGTTTCTGAAAAGTCACTCTACATGGGTCTTTTACGGCCCGTGGAACATTCCACGAGCAGTAGTTGCCCCTCGTAAGAAATTCCAGAAACTTGAAATTTCTAGGATCTTATCAAACGACACATTTTACGAGCTGTAGATCATCCTATGACTCGTAGATAGGTCTCGTATAGGCCTGCCTACATAAACCAAATACTAGAGTGTCATGTACGACCCAGTTTACGACTCATAAAATATTCTACGAGTCATACCTGGTGTCGTAGATATCATTCCAGCAACCAAACTTAATGGATTTTATCCTCTACGAGGACCTTCTACGGCTCGTAGTTTGCACTACGGCACATAAAAACACTCTTGTAGACCCTTGTGTGCCTAGTTGTGATATATTTTTGCATTTCATTCCTTGACTCATAGAGCTAATTGTGTTTGCTAAATGTGCGTTCTTCAGGTACTATGGTCCCCAAACCCAAAGTTGATGAGATACGAGCCATGCTGGAGTGATTTTATGACGAGCCTATGGACTCTAAGATCGCTCTTAAGTATAGTGGCTCGTAAAAGAAGCTTGGCATCTAGTCCGATGTAGGCATCGAGCTTCACCAGACACAGGCTGCCACCAGATAGGTCGGGCAGCCCTAGAGCCAGGCGATTATGGTCCAGCCTCTCCAGTATGACAAGGGAGGTGACAGGGCCAGCAATTCCATACAGATGACCTCATTTGAAGAAGGGCCTGAGTCAAGATCCGAGGAGGGGTCAGACTCCGCTTCTACTTTAATCCCTCGAGTACCACCCCTACCTTCGGATGCTTGATCTAGTCGATGGTATGTCAAGCGCATACAGGCCATATACTCCGAGGATATATAAATGAACGAGCGAGGTTGATAAGCTCGTTCTATTTTTTAGGAGCCCTGAGTCATCACTCTGGACTTGATAGTGTCCCAGGCCTCTAGGACACCATCGTCAGGTACAGGCTCAAGTGGCTGGCAGAGCCATCAAGGAAGCACTTCTCGACCATAGTTTGTGAGTTCTTCGCGTATTACGTCGCCACAGTTCTCAGCTCTCTTCCTAAGGGGAAGAAACCCCTTATCCAACCTCGGTTGACACATATTAGGGTGAGGGGTCATTGGTTGAATATATCAGAGGCCAGTACCCGCCGTATATTTTTGGCGCTAGAGTTCCTAGCCCCCAAGTCTACAACAGAGTTTGATAGGAGAGTGGGGCAGACAAGGGATACAACCCTTATGAGAGACCTGGTTTGATGAGATGGATAGCCACCCAGATTGTAGAGTAAGGCCCAGACCCTGAGTGGATAACTACATCGGTGGAGCCTAGTATGAAGGCTTCACTCAACTTCACCGCAAAATTCTAGTGGGTTCTAGTGAGATCACGGATCCGACCTATACTCGTGGTAATACATTAATGTTGGACCGTGCCATTTTGGTTGCCAGCATCTTGGTTGGCTATGAGATCGATTGGGCTCTATTGATAGCTGAGCAGATGCATGAGGTGGCCCTAAAAAAGTTCCCCTCCATCCCCTTCGCGTGCCTTATTTACAGATTATGCTTGGAGGCGAGGGTGGAGAGTTTTCATCATGTGGACTTAATTATAGAGGTTTAAAGAACATTGGACGCAAGCCTGATAAAGGCTAAAGATAATTCGATAGCACTCCAGCGGGCACCACGACCACTAGTTCATATGCCTGAGATGTTCGTCGCAGCGCCACCGCCTGAGCCTCCTTTTATCACCACTACTGCTGCTCTCATTACTGAGAGGCCCCCACAGACAGAGACTGATATGGAGAGGGGGTCCACTACCACTATCCCTGCACCAGAGGTCGTGCCCACTCCTATAACACCCGTTGGCATGGTATTTGTATCAGCGGCATCTATACAGGCCAAGGTGTAGAGACTGGCACGTACTAAGTCGCAGTTGGCTCAGTTATCACAGCAGATTAGACCTTGTGTCCGCTAGGTCATTGTAGAGACTGAGGCCCGCATACAGACATTCATGGAGATTGTTATTCAAGAGAAAGTTATACCCATGGACAACCGCATTAATGCATTTGAGCGGTGAGTATAACAGATCCTCAACACAACATGACATGTAGATATGACGACCATTCAGACGGAGATCCAACAACTCTGGGCCAAGATGAGCGCAGCCCTCGCAGCACCGGTCGTTTTCCCACAAACTGACCCTACTAAGGCGGTGCTAGATCTATTTGTTCTAGAGGAGACACCACTACCTTCTCTCAGGAAGAGGCCCCACACAAATAACCCAGATGTTGTGAGATTAAAGGTGGGGTTGATAGAGGATCGAGAGTTAGAGCTTGACATGAGCTAGAGAGAGTGAGAGGTACTGGACCTTCTGGACATGCTCCTACAGTTGAGGAGTCTACCAAGTAGGTTGAGGGTGGACAACCTCAGTTATTGGTGGCAACGAAACTGGGACCTACCGGTACCGATCAAGTTTCATCCCGATAAAGTGCCGATTTTGGTCCCGGTCCGGTAGAGCGTACATACTGGGTTGGGGGGCCAGTTAGGGTAACAAGAAGGGAGGGGTAGAAGGTACCGGTAATTACCAGTTCTGATATACCGATTCTGGTTCGGTAATTACCGGTTTAATTAAAAATATGGGATTGGACCATTGGGGTGGGGCCCCCAACGGCCATTTTCAGTTCACCAAAAAATGTGAAAGTACCCCCACCCCTTTGCATATTTTTTCATCAAAATCTCTCAAATCTCAATTCTCTCAAATTCTCAATTCTCTTTACTAATTACTATCAATTATCAAATTAATTACAAGATATTTAGCATTTAGTATTTATTCTCTCAATATTAGTAATTAGTAAAATATTATTATTATTTAGTTAATTAATTTGCTAATTTTGGTGAGCTATTTTGGAATTTGGAGCAAATTTTGGTGGATCAATCTCCAAATATTCAAGATTCAAGTTTCATCAATTTTGGCTTCTACATCTACTTTTACACAGACGTTCGGTACATTCATTTCAATACAAATTTTATCTTATTACTTTATTAGTTTTTATTCTTTATTAGTTGAATAGTTAATATTTGAATTATTTATTTATTCATTTGTTGTGTATTCAACATTTCATATAATCTTTAATTTTATTACATGTATTATTTTATTAAAATGGATTCCGGTAGAAAAGAAAAAGGAAAAAGCACCTTTTTGGTGGAATTGTAAAAGTTTTAATCGATAAAAGTGGTAGTTCTTCAAAACCTAAAACAAGACAAGCACCACTTAGAATTAATACGGAAGATTTTACACATGTAGACGATACTTGTTTTAATATTGATTCAAATACCCAGTTAGATCATGAATTTCTTGAAAATAGATTTGGTAATTTTAATGAGAATTTAGATGTAGATGATAATGAAATTAATGAAGATGATATGTTTGATGATGATGAAATTCAACCACCTTATACTGCTCCTACTCCCCCCGCTCCCCCTCCTGTTCCTTCTCTCGTTCTCCCCATATATCCATCAGCATCTAGTAGGCCTAACACAAAACGTGTTAAAAATCTGTAGTTTGGCAATTTTTGACCCAAAATGAAGATAAAACTAAAGCAATTTGTAATAAATGCAAACATGTTTTAAATCATAAAAACTTTAGGAAAGGGAGGTGGGACGGATCATTTGAAAAATCATTTGATGCATTGTTGTAAATTGGAATTTTTACAAGCTCAAGTTATAGATGATGCCAAAACATATCGAACTCCCCTTCCCGAACCATCCGTAGGAGTGGGAGGTTCAAACATGGTTCAATCACAATTAAACCCTTGTAATATTTTTGGTTCCAGTACACATCGCACTTACAGTAGACAACGGGACCTAGAAGAACTTGCTAAGATAGTTGTTGTTACTGGTTTGCCATTTAGTTTTGTTAAAAATATGAGTTTTGTTCATTATATTCAAATTGTTTATAATCCTTAGTTTAATGATTTTTCAAGAAATACAATTAAAAAAAAGCAGTTTTTGATTATCAAGGTTGACATGTACAGTATCTTCATTGTTTATTTGCATATAATACTTGTAGATTAGCAATTACTTGTGATATGGGTCGTAGTATAACCAACAATGATTATTTTACAATTACCGAACATTGGATAGATGAAAAATGAAGTATGCAAAAAAAAATTAGGTTATAAAAGTTGTGAAATGCGTAAAATCGGCTCTTATATAACACAAACAATTCTTGATGTTTTAGAATTTTATGGATTATCTAATAAAATAATTAGTGTAACTTTAGATAATGTTTCTAACAATAAACGTGTTGATGATTATTTAAAACATGTTCTTAGTCCTATTTATGATGATGGTTTTCATATTAAATGTGTTGCACATATTTATGATTTAATTGTTAGAGATGGTGTATCATTAATTGAAAATGGTTGTAATAAAGTTGAAATTGCATGTCATTTTATTTTTAAATGTCAAGTAAAATCTAGACGTAAGGAATTTGAAAATAGGTGTATTGAATGTAATCTTGTTGTTAGAAAAATTCCAAAAACTATTGCTACTAGGTGGAATTCTTTATATGAAATGCTTAAAGTAGCTTATGAATATAGAAGACCCCTTACAATGGTTTGGAATGTCCATAATGTTGATACAGATTATTGTCTTGATGAAAATGATTGGGCAGATATTAGAGAACTAATTGAATTTTTAAAAGTTTTTTATTTAGCTACAAAATAAATTTCTGGTCTTTATTATCAATCTATTTGTTCTGTTTTACTAAATATTTGTGCTATTTCTAATAAATTTGCTTTGGTTAAAGATAATCTAAAATTTAAAGAACCGGTGAAAAAATGATTGACAAATTATTTTTAAAAAAATCCCAATTCCTCAAGTCTATTTAACTGCTTGTTTATTTATTCCAACATATAAATAAATAGGTGCATCTAGAATGGTAGATAACATATATTCAAATTTAGATATTGAAGACGATGAAGATAACCAATTATATAATTTGGCAGTAGTTAAAGGTAGCATTAAAATAGAAGCTAGGAAATTATATGATTTATATAATTCTAATATAGAAGAAAATATACAATATCAAGAAACCGAACCATCTAGTTGTAAATATGAGGACAACATTAATGATATGTAAGAAAATTATCTCGGACTTACGTCTAACGAAAAAATGATTTTGATGAATATGTTAACCAGACTACAGAAAGCATAAAGGATGCAGAGGGGAAGCCACAACTTTTGGATTGGTAAAAGAATCGTGGTAAAGCTTTTCCAAAACTTTAGCGGGTGGTTCGTGATGTACTAGCTATCCAAGCATCGTAGGTGGCTTTAGAAGGCGCTTTCAGTGCGACAAGATTTCAACTAGGAGACCATACGCATTTACTAGCAGCGGATAGTTTGAAAATTTCAGTTTTATTCAGAAACTGAATAAATGCGGAGCGGGAGAATTTAGGGTGTCCAACTTTGTCATCTCAATTTGAAGCCAATATAAATAATATTTTATCGGAATCAAGTGAAGACGACATGGATTTTATGGAGGAACAACCTCAAGAACCAATTCCCGAAAATGTAACAATAGAAATGTTACAAACACTTAGACAAGATTTTGAATGTGATATAAGATATTAGTATATTAAGATTTAAGAGTTAAGACCTAATTGAAACAGAGCCCTTCCTAGAAGGTGGCTGTGTAAATTAGGTTCTTTTGAATCTTTTCTAATATTTATATTTTGTACAACTTTAAGTTACTAACATAATAAAATTATAGGCTATTCACCTTATTTATTTTTTAAATTATTATTTTGATTTACTTTTACTTTTACTTTAACTCAACAAGTTTTTTAATATATATTTTTCTACTCAAATCTTTGTTAACTTTAAAATATAAAATGGAACATTCAAATTTTAAACTTTAAAGTTTAAATTTTATATTTTAAAATTTAAACTTTTAAACTCAAAGTTTTAAATTTGAAAACTTAAAAAATGTAACTTTAAACTTATATATTTGATAATATATAAGTATATAACTTTAAACTTTGAAAAACTAAAAAACTTTAAGTCTTTAACTTTAAAGTTTAAAAAACTTATATAGTGATAAATTTATCAAACTTTTAAAAAAAATTTAAAGTTTGATTTTTGAAAACTTTAAAATTTAAATTTATATATTTTAAAAATTGAGAATAATAAATTGAACTTTTAAAAATACAACTTTAAATTCAAACTTTAATCAATTATTTAATTTTAAAAAAAAGGGAGGTGTCCGGTCTATCGGACCGGTCCAGCCCGGCTCCGGATTATAACCGGACCGGGACTTTAAGGGGTAAAATTATCGATATTCCCGGTGTTGGTTTCGGTCCGGTTTAGATAGTAAATGAGTACTGCAATGGCCGATACCGGTCCGGCACCAGGAATTATCGGTCCGGCATTACCGATCTTGGTCCTGTCGCCTACCTTAGCCTCAGTCAGACATTGGCGCTTAGGCGCCTAGGTATGTTTTCATTTTTATGCCTGTTTTTTATTTTGATATTTTTTTATGCACTGAGGATAATGCACATCTTTTTTTATGGGGTGTGGGTAGTTATAGGCCATAGTGAAGTCTAAGTAACCTTGGCCTATAACTATCCTAATTTTGAATCCAAAGGATTTTCCTGCCTGTGTTCTTTTTCCTTGAGGATATTTATTTTCTATTGAACCGGCATGTCTAGGATGTATAGGTAGTATTAGTAGCATATAGTACTAATGTCTATGACATAATGTGTGTTTTTATTGAAAAACGATACCCACCAAAATTTTTGATAGTTAGTCAAATTGCAACCATGCATGTTTGAATTGTTTGACGATGCTTGTTCTGATAAGTTAGATCAAATTATGATGAAAAACATGACCTGAGAGTCTGTGTTGATAGCGTAATCAATGTCATGTGTGTGTGAGCCTATTTGTATGATTTTTATACTGTGTTTCAATTTAGAACTTGCACTATTACTCTGACTTAGATTGTAGGATAGTTGGTTAGGAAAGGATCTTAAGTCATTATTCATATTAGTCCACTTAGCCTAAATGACCAACCAAATGTTTGATGTATCCCTTGATCCGAATATTTGAGCTATGCAAGCACCTTTTTCTTTGTAGACACCTAAGTAACCAAGCCTTGATTGATTATGAAATCCTGAAATTGGCCTTGGTCCTTCCTTGAACATTGTGCACCTTGACGGAAGCAAAAAACCTAAGTTGAGGGTGACTACCAAAAGTGGCCCTAGTTCGTAGGTTGGATAGTGTGCACCTCAACTCAGGTCAAAAGCCTAAGTAGAGGGTGGCTAGTGTAAGGGAGATCAAAATAAATGGGGTAGAAGTTAGTGATACATGAAATAAGGGAAAAAATATGATATGGGTGTCAGAAAAGATGAAAAGATACCTCAACAATGAGCTAAAAAGAATGTGAAAAATAAAAGGGCAATGAGTTAAGAACTAGACTAATAGTTTGTTTGGATGGTGGTGGTTTGGTGGTATAGTATGGTATGGTTAGTAAGACAACCACGTTTGTTTTGATTGTTTCATTAATTATGTGGTATGGTATGGTTTTGTTTCATGGTTCTGTAACCATGAAAAC
>JBCEWC010001122.1:0-23069 GCA_038996855.1 Solanum aculeatissimum
TAGCGATTAATTAAGATTGTGAATGCTCTTATAAATATTATTAAAAAATATGTTAATATACATGAATGTAAAAATGATGCATGAAAGAGAGTTTAAGGAGGTTATTTTTGTTATTTTACATATTTTATCAAGGATAAATTATCTTGAAATTACTATTCCACCTTCAGGAGGGGATAACTTATCCCACGACTAATTGTTAATTTTGGAATAAGTTATCCCTGCAACCAAAGAAGAGATTAAAGATCATTGAAAAATTATTACGAGATTAACTTCTCTTATCCATGACGCCAAACAACCCCTAAGTTCTTTCTTTTTGTTCTTATTAATAATTACTCGTAGAAGTAATATAATTGACTAATTAATATAGAAAATCCAAATGGAAAGGACATGCACATACTTTAATACTGTGATTGCTTAGGTTAACTCTCTCTTTTATTTATTAAAAAGAGATTAAAAAGAAAACATTTATTAAAATAATTAATATTTTAAATGATTAAAAAATAAATCAGCACATTTCAAAAAACGCTCTGTGTCTAATGCAAGTACCCACCAATAAACCCTAGTTTTTCTTGCATCTTAAACCGATGACCACTCAAACCACTAGTCAATTGCCTCCAGCAATAATTGACCAATCCCAAGCAGCCACACCATCCATATTACCATCTCCAGCCATAGCCAACATATTAATCACCACTAATCACCACTCAATTATGCTAATTTATTAAATCACAAGTTATAATACCTCTCAGAATAAAAAGAAAAAATACCGGGACTAGTGCTGGTGCTGTGACTATAAACCCACTCTACGAGCCGTAGATAGTTTTACTAGTTGTATATGAGTATCATATATGGCCCAAAGACATAAAATTCTTTTTTTGAAAAGTAACGTGAACTACGAGCAAGAATTGAAAATACGGTCCATAGAAATCAGTCATAAAAGGATCCTGGAAAAGTTGCAAATTGATGGGTCTTGAAACTTTATTTAGAACAAGTGTCCATTAAAGAAAGTACGGGCTATAGTTGGGGTTCGCAGAATAGCCCAACACTTTTAATTTTTTTTCCAGAAAAATAAGACAGTTTACGAGATAGGTTCTACGAGCCGTATAATAGGTTTGTAGATGGGATCTTGAAAGACAAAAAACTTGGCTAAGTGTGGGAGGTTTCTACGAGGGAGTTCTACGGGCAATAGGAGACAAGATCAACCGGTAGAACCAGGTCGTGGTTGATATTATGCAAGTATGATTTTTAGGCCAGAATCCACGAAAGGGTATCTATGAGCTATAGACAGGTCTACGACCTATAGATGAGTCTCGTAGACCTTGTCCGCCAGTTTTTTTATTAAGGATGTTTTTGCCTTTTTATATCCTCATAATCCCTAAATTATGTTATTTTGGTCCTATAACTACCTAATAACCATTCCTACTCTCACAAATTCATCTCATTCTCACCCAAATATCCTTAACTCACAAACTCTCTCAAACTTTCTTTTTTCTCAAGCTCCCATTGAAGTCCAATCTAGGATTTCAAGTTTCACCATCAAATTCTTCAATTTTCATCAATCAATTCACTCTAAATACATGGGTATTAATCCATGGGTCCCTTTCATCCGTGGAGCCCAAGAAATTCTCAATTTCTTCAATCAATTCCAAGTAAGAAAGTTTATTGATTTTAATAATTTTCATTCAATTGCATGAATTATAATTTATACTATGATTATCGATCTATTTACACATGAATTTATGTCCATTGCATGATTTTGATGATTTAGTAGTGAATTCTCTATAAAACTATCTAGGGTTCATGAATTTCATATGGTTTCCTTGATTATAATTTCAATTGAGATTATTCTCAGTGATTACACATGGATTTCATTGAATTACATGTTTTAAAGATTATTTGAGATGAACCCAATACAAGGTACCCTAGTCTACTAAAAATTGTGATCATGAGATTCTCACATTGCTTGAATCATCAATGTTTTAATGAGATACTCTATATTATGATAATGACTTAATGATTTTAATTTTATGGTATGTTTTATTGATTTAGATTTCTGTTCCATTGGGATTTAATTTAGTACCAAGAAAGCTTGAGGCGGGATTTAGTTTAAAAGACATAAAGTTATCTTCCCAAGAAAATTCTAGCAGCAACATCTTGTCCAAAACTACGTGCCACTGTAGGTTTGCCTTATAAGCCTAGCTACTGGATCCATATATAGCTCATGGTGTTTGAATGATCGTACTATCACGATGCCTACCTTGACAAAGTAGACTCTCTTTTTTTGATATGAGAGTTACACCAAATTTTATGTTATCCTCGCATAGTATTATTATCGATTACAATGATATCTCATACAATGACTAAGTTTATTTTCAAGATTTATTATAATTTGATGTATTGACCATGTATTTTACTTATGCTTTCATCTCATGTTTAATTTGAGTTTACCACATGATAATTGATTTTGGTCTTGTATCTCAAACTTATATTCCATGTTACACATGTTTACTTCATGCATCACATACTTAGTGCATTCAAATTACTAATGCATATTTTATTTTTCGACAATTTGTTATAATGTGAGGTTAGACGCTTTTTTCCACTCCACTTGTGGTTAGCTCGGATTCAAACTTGACGATTGATCGATGAGTCCTTATGCTTCAAGGGCAAGCTTATTATATTTTTGCTATCTTTGGACCATGTTATTAAAGACATGTTTAGACATCAAAGTGTAAGTCCGTTTATTTGGACATATTGTTTTAGCTTTCATTTGTTCTATTGAGATTTCTTGAGACTTTATTTCTTCTTTATGTCTCGATCTAATTATTTCAATTCCTTTATGTATGCATATGTACAATATTCTAAGATGACTTGGTTGGGGTCCTTCAGAGTTTCGATCGTCATGTATCATCTAAGGCCTAACTTGGGTCGTGACAAACTTTGTATTAGAGCACAAAGATTTAAAGTGACCTGGGGAGTCTAACATGCCATATCAAGTAGAGTCTTATTCATGGGTGTGAAATATGTCATATCTATGAGTAGGAGGCTATGAGTTATTTTAGAAAATCTTCACTTCTTGCATGATTCATATCATGCGATAGAGTGTAACTCTACATGGTCTTCCTCTAACTCATCCTTTATGCGTTTCAGAGCGTGTCACCTCAGAAGGAAGCTAATCAGAATAGTGATTAAGATGGTAAGGTTCTTGTACTAGTCAGTTAGTTCTCTAGTGCCGAGATTTCAAATATGAAGTTTCATGATGCCATCTAGCTATTGGCTCGAGCTAGGACCGCTCAATTGAGTTAGCAATTACTATAGACATTTCTAATAGTAAGAAGAGAGACTTAAGTGTAATGATCTCGAAGGTTATTTTTGAAAATTCTTGACAAAATTATTATTTTGCCCTTCTCGAAAATTACTTTGGATCATTTTTTGTTGAGTCTAAAAGTCAAATTTTGAAAATTTTATAAAAAGTTGGAGTTTTGGTAAAGAAAGAGTTTTTAAAGGCTTAAAGTAAAAAAATTTGAGTTTTGTGGTCATTTTGAATTTCGAGTGTCAGAATTCAATTTTGTCTATTTTATCAGCTCTGTAATGCAAAATCTGTTTGATGCGAAATCAAATTTGAATCTAAAACAAAAATTTTGGACCCAAAGTTGCTTTTTTAGTAAATTTTGTATCATAGTTTGACTTAAGTCAACATTCAGAGTTCATAAGCTCGAATAGAAGTTCTAAGAGTACTAGTGGTTCTGAGTGGTGAAACTAACGCTAGAAATAGTCTTGCTGTAATTTTTAGAGTTTTCGAGATAGTTTATGTATTTCAAGTTTTAACTATTTTTCTTGAGTTTTATCGGGTTTCGAGTCAAGGAGGTCTTAAATTTGAATTCTGACGATTTTATTAAGTCCACAACGTCGTTTCTGGTAGGGTTACATGTTCGGTTTGTGTGATTCGAATTTCGAACAAACTTGAAGTCTATTTCAAGTATTGAAATTGCTAGTTTTTGCTAATATTTGGTGCCCCCACATTGAACTCCCCGTTCACAGAGGTTTAACTTAAGTGACCTCTGTGTTCGTGGAGCTTTGTGAGGGTGCCCTCCGCATTCGCGTTTCAAGTTCATGCATCCGCGGAGGCTTGGAAGAATTTTTGCTCTACGTTTATGGATCCTTTTTGCATTTGCGGAGTACATTTTTCACCTGATCAGTGTTAAGTTTTAAAGTGTCGGGTTTTGTTAATTTTTACCATTTTTAATATTCTAAGCTTCGTTTTTGGGATATTCTTCAAGTTTTTTCAAGACAAATTCATTGGGTAACTATTTTCTAACCCATTTCTTTAATTTTCATTGATTAAATTGTTTTTTTAACTTAGAATTTGGGATTTTTAAATGAAAAATTTGGAGATTTTTTGGACTTTGTTTTCTGATGATAAATTGATGATTTCTACCTCATTTTAACTCCATTTTTAAAATGATTTTCACCGCTGAAATTCTTATTACTTGAAGAATATTTTTAGGTATTAATTTTCAGATGACGACTATTTTTTCGGCATGAGATTTTTATCATTTTACTCTTTTTGTGCAAATTAATTAATTTTAGTGTCATTAGATTCATTATGTGATTGTGATGCTATATTTGAATAGAGTTTTGTGATTCAGACTATCGTAGAAAGGGAAAATCTTTGAATCTAACTTGATTCAAATTTTTTCTAAGGCAAGTAGACTTCAAATCTTTTTTTAAGTATGATTGAATTTTGTATGCTCCTACGTGTATGACATTGAATACTTTGTGGGATAAAATTATATCTTCATAGGCCTTGATTATGAAATTTTCAATTGAGTAATTTTTAAGTGGTGAAATCTTGACTTGTGAATTAATTGTGAATTCGTAATACATGTGATCTTCTAAATTATTTGATATTGATATCAAGATGGTACTTATATTGAGACTGTGATGATATTGAAATCATGATGATATTGAGATTGTGATGATACTGAGATTATGCACACTGCATTCACTATTACTTGTGCATCATTACTTGTGATGGCTATGGTCGAGAGATGAGTAAGATAATAGTTGGTTTGGTTGCCGAAGTCTTTATCAGTCGATGATTAGCCGCATTCATTGCCGTCGAGCCAAGGTAATATGCCGACTGATATTGTGGCCAAGGTCATTTTTGGTCGGGTGAGCATTGACTGAGGTCATTGTCGACAATATTTATGGATACATGGTTCTTGTGTGGCCCCCATGAGTTTCTATTTGAGTTTATCAGATGATGTGTATCATAGGACAGACATGCATCACAGTTATTTCTCATTGCATCACATTATTTATATCTCATGGTATCCACTCCATCTCATATCATTTCCCTCCTTGATATTATTATATGTGATACGTATTGCTATTGGAGATTTCTTATACTATTTGACCTATTATACCTGTGGGATATATATTGTGATACTATTATGTGAAATGTGCATATATGTCTATATATATTGTGATGTGTTGGGACTTTTCTGAGTGCAGGTATGTAGTTTAATAATATTTGGTTGGGTGGATAAGAGTGGTTGTGTTCTTCATTGCTTTACTTTAGGTTAGTTTCCATTTGCTGAGTACCCTGTTGCTTGATTCTCACCACCTTGCTATATTTTTGTAGGTCTTGAGCCTGATCCTTCTTGCTAAACTTCCATATTATCGAATCGAGCTTCAGGATCACTTGTGAGGTAGCTGCTTGTTTCTTTGGCAAACCTTCGAGGATTTCATTGTTATGTTTTATTCTATTTGAGGACTAGATATTGAGACTTGTATTTCATTCAAGCAGTTTTATTATTAGAGGCTTGTACATGTGACACCAGTTCTGGGATGGTTGTAGACTTGTGTTTCTTTATGCTTTTCTATCGTATTAGACTATGTTATCTTTTGCTCTCTTATTATTTTTAATTGTTTAGTATTGTGATGACTCGCCTTGGTGGGTTAGGTGAGTACCATTACACCTAATTTTCAGGTTGTGACAATTTGATATCAGAGCCCCAGGTTCATAGGTCTCACATGTGTACAAGCCCACTCTAGTAGAGTCTTGAGGATCGGTGCAGAGACGCCCGTTACTTCTCCCTGAGAGGCTATAAAGACTGTTAGGAAATTCTCTTTTACTTCTTTCTAATTAATTTATGTGTGGGTTTTATTTGAGTACTGATCAGTCATGTATCCTTTTGGAAGACGGTAAGGACTAGAGCTACATCAACTATTGGATGAGGAAAGGTAACCCCCGAGATTGCTATTGAGGCCTCAGCTAGGGGTAGGGACTGAGCTAGAGGCTGGGGTCGAGGAGCAGCACCGATGAGAGATTACAAGTGAGATATCTCCTTTGAGCCAGCTATGGAACCTAGATTGGAGCAGGTTCCTCATGACTATGCTGCGATATCACTAATACAAGATAGCCTTCTGAAAGTTTTGGGTGTACTTGAGACTTTGGCCTAGACAAGTAGCCCCACTGATACATTTGGTACTTCATAGACACGGGTTAGGGTTTAGCCTCTAGAGCAACAACAGGTCTCTGTAGCCCAGGTATAGCTGGAACAACTACTAGTAGCACCTATTATTGAGATCCCTCTATCAGTTGCCTTTACTGATGATAATTAACGTAAGTATGAGAGGTTTAGGAAGATGGACCCATCTCAGTTTTAGGGTGTGACGACCGAGTATGCTCATGAGTTTTTGACCACGTGTGTGAAGTTACTTGATGCTGTGGGATTGGCAGAGACTTATATGGTACGGTATGTTACTCTCAAGCTCCGTGGACTAGCCAAGGAGTGGTGAATGACTTATTTAGGATATTTTCCAATTGGGTCTTCCTTGATGACTTAGGAGACATTCTCTAGTACCTTCTATGTCATATTTATTCCTTAGAGTTTCCATGAGGAGGGCCGTATGAGGTTTGATAGTTTGAGACTGATTAGCATGACAGTTTCTGAGTATGAGATTTGTTTCTTTCTGCTAGCTCGACATGCTATAACTATTCTTTCTATTGAGGTAGAGAGGTTTGCCAGTTTGTGAGAGGATTGTCATATTCTGTTAGACAGTCAGTATTTTGGGTGTGTAGAGATAAAACATCTTTTTAGTTAGTTGTTACTGCCGTCAATGAGGTAGAGCTCATGCAGAGAGAAGAGTTTGGGGCCCCCAAAAGGGTCCATACATCTGTACAGTTTTGAGGTGCCTTATTTGAGGGCAAAGGTATGGCTAGAGAAGGATGATCATACGAGCATCATAGGGTTCATATAACTTTTCCAGAATCAGAGCAAGGGCGAGGTTCTCGTAATTCTTATGGTTTGGGTTAGAGTTCTTCCAGCTCACAGTGGAGGCCTACGAGCTAGGGTGGTTATAGTATCTTTCTTGTTCCTTCACATTAACCGTTTAACCCTATATCTTGTTTTGGGTGTGGATCTCTAGAGCATATGATTTGGCAGTGTCCCATGTAGACCCATTTAGGCCCCACCACTTAAACTACGCAACACCAATCAGAGATCTGGCACCATCAGCTAGAGGTACATCCCTGTAAACTAGAGGTTGAGATAGGGGTCATGTCGATAGAGATGGATGCACAACAGGTATGGGGACAAGTGATGCTTCTACACATTCTGGTGGTAGAGGGGCAAATTCTACTATTATAGGATGGGGTAGACATTGTTACACTTTCCCAGGTAGACCCGAGGTGGAGGCCTCTAATGCTATGATCACATGTATTATTTTGATTTTCCATCGCCTTGCATCTGTGTTATTTTATTGTGGATTCACTTATTCTTATATGTCTACATATTTTTCCTTAGGATTTGACTTGCCTTGTGATGCTATGTTTGTGCTTGTCCATGTTTTTACCTCAATAGGTGAGCCTTTAGTAGTGGATCAAGTGTACAGATCCTGTCTTGTGACTTTATTAGGCTATGAGACTTGGGTTGACATAATTATTCTTGATATGGTTAATTTTGATGTTATATTGGGGAAGGATTGACTTTCTTCTCATTGAGCTATTCTAGATTTCTACGCTAAGATGGTGACTTTGGCCATTTTGGGTAGATCAAGTATTGTATCACGAGGTTCGAGTGGGTCCTATTCTAACAAAGTTGTATCATATATTCGAGCATGGAAGTTAGTGGATTGGGCTTGTCTTGCTTATTTGGCTTTTATTCATGATACCGATGTTGACCCACTAGCGATGGAGTCTATCCCTATTGTTTGAGAGTTTGTTGATATGTTTCTTTTAGACCTTCTTTGAGTCCCTCCAAACAGGGATATTGACTTTGCCATAAATCTTGAGCTGGGCACTAAGCCCATTTCTATTCCTCCCTATCGTATGACTTTGACTGTGTTGAAAGAGCTAAAAGAGTTGCTCCAAGATCTCTTGAGTAAGGAGTTCATACGGCTTAGTGTATCTCATTGGGCTGCTCCTGCCTTCTTTGTGAAGAAGAAAAATGGGTCTGTGAGAATGTGTATTGACTATAGACGGCTGAAAAAAGTATCTTCTCCCTACAATTGATGATCTATTTGACTAACTTTAGGGTGTAAATGTGTTTTCCAAGATTGATTTGAGATCTGGATATAATCAACTGAGGATCAGGGATTATGAAATTCCTAACATAACTTTTTGGACGAGGTATAAGCACTATGAGTTTCTTTTTATGTCATTCGGGCTGACTAATGTCCCACCAAAATTTATGGAATTGATGAATGGTGTATTATGGCCATATTTGGATTTGTTTGTTATTGTATTCATTGATGATATATTGGTCTACTCTAAGACCAAAGAGGATCATGAGTAGCACTTGAGGATTATACTTCAACGACTTAGAGAGGAGAGGTTGTGTGCCAAGTTTTCCAAGCGTGAGTTCTGGCTGAGTTCGATGGTATGTCTGGGTCATATTGTGTTTAGAAACGGCATTCAGGTTGATCCAACAAATATTGAGATGGTTTAGGGATGGACTAGGCCTACTTTGGCCATCGAGATTCATAGTTTTATGGGCCTAGCTGGTTATTACAGGTGATTTATTCAGGGTTTTTCTTCTATAGCAACTCCATTGACCAAGCTCACTCAGAAGAATGCTCCATCACATTGGTCGAAAGAGTGTGAGGAGAGCTTTAAAAATCTCAAGTTATTATTGACTACCGCTCTTATTTTGACCATGCTAGAGGAGGGTGTTGATTTTATTATGTATTGTGATGCATCCGGGGTTAGTTTGGGTAGAGTTTTGATGCAAAAGGGGAACGTGATGACTTATACCTCTAGATAGTTAAAGACTCATGAGAAGAACTATCCCACCCATGACTAGTAGTTGACAACTGTTGTGTTTGTGTTGAAGCTGTGGAGGTACTATCTTTATGGTGTTCATTGCGATAACTTCACCAACTATCGTAGGTTATAGTACATATTCAACCAAAAAGATTTGAATTTGAGATAGATGAGGTAGATTTATCTTCTGAAGGATTATGACTTGACTATGTTGTATCACCCGAGTAAAGTCAATGTGGTGGATGATGCGTTGAGTAGAAAGACTTCTAGTATGGGGAGTCTTGCAACTATTCGGGTAGAGAAGCGACCCTTGGCTAGGGATGTTCAAAGGTTAACTAAGGGGTTGGTACGATCGTAGCTTTCTGAGAATAGTGGTGTACTTTCTTGTTTAGAGTCTCGTTTCTCCTCGATGGATCAAATTAGGAGTTGCTAGTTTGAGGATGAGAGCTATGTGAAATTTGCAACAAGGTGATTAGAGGGTAGGCTAAGGAAGCCAAGCTAGATTCTGACGGTGTATTGAGGATCGGGGGGAGAATTTTAGTGCCTAAGGTAGGTGATTTGATCATATTGATCCCAGAGGAGGCTCATTGTGCTAGATATTCTATTCACCCAGGGACAACTAATATGTATCATGATTTGGGTCAGCATTACTGGTGGTGTGGCATGAAGAGAGAGATATCAGAATTCGTGGCCAGATGCTTGACATATTGTAACGACCCAAAATTTTTTGAATTGTGCATTTCTGGTTAAGGAGTGATTTGAACTTATCTTGGTTAGTCTATGAGCCTCCCGAGTCTCTCTTGCATGTCCGTCTTGGAGGAATTCGTATTGGTTAAATTTTGTTTGACGTCTTGTGGATTTGCTGATTTTAAATGGCCATATCTCTTGGTACAGGATGAACTGTATGATGGACAACCTATCAGATTGAATCTCTTTGAGTTATCTTCGCAACATACTTAGTTTCACTCAATTCAGAGTTCGGATGTGGAAGTTATGACCTTCACAGTGGGACTGCCTGTGCAGGGAAAACATTTTGGAAAAAGGAAGGAGTAATTTATCTTAAGGCAGTGGACCACGAGAGGGTCCACGAATTATTTGGAGACTCATAACTCGTGAGCCCGGTCTGTGGAGTATTCCAGTGGGGCCATAGACCAGAACTCCAAGCCAATTAAGGCTCCACGGACCAGCTCACAGTCCGTGTGAAGCCTCACGGCTCGTGAGCGCATCCGTGTGGTGGTCTAGAGAGTTTCCAGGATTTGTGCCGAGGCTCGGAGCCAAGTGAGGCTCCACGGACCAGCTCACGGTCTGTGTGAAGCCTCACAGCCCATGAGGCTTGTCCCTATGGTGGTCTAAAGAGGTTCCCCAGGGATTCTATTGGTTGATGGTCCAAGTGTTACCTCACGACATGGTTCACAGATCGTGAGTCACTGCACGGTTCGTGTAGTGTACTGTCGTTGACTGTGCCCAGTTCTTCTTCCTCGTTTCATTAATGGTTTAATTATAATTTTAGTTAATTCTAGGGCCGTTTTAATTATTTTAAACTCTCCTAAAACCCCTGATCAAACCCTATTCACCCTATTCCATTCAAGTTGTTCCAATTTCTTCAAATTTTCTCTCAAATTCTCTCAACCTCCATTGAAGACCAAGCGTGGAAAATTGGGAGAAACTAGATTCTTCATCAAATTCTTCTTGCTCTTCTTGTATTACCAAAGTATGTAGGATTGATTCATGGTTCTCCTTTAAACCATGAAGACCCAAAACTCTTCTTCTTCAATTTTAATGAATTTGTGCCCTCTTTGAAATTGGGTCTTTTAATTTATGAATGATTTAATTAAATTGATTTGTGGGCTTTACTTTAATATTGATTTCAAGTTGATTTAAATTCAATTATCATGTTTTACATTGGAATTATGAAGGTTTGAAAATGCATGGTCCCTTGGAAGCTTGTTTAGGCATGGATAATTCAAATTATGATTTAAATTGGGATTTACCTATGATTTTCAATTGAATTTTATATCGTATTATTGAATTAAGATTTAATCTCTATTGCCCATGCATTCATCTCATCATTCATAACATATGCATACATGAAAAGTTTGACTTAATGAAACTCTTGATATAATTTGACTTTACTTTTGGTAAGGCATGGGAATTGATTAGAATGTGATCACATCTTGTCTTGATATGGCTCTATGATCATTTTGGGTGTTTACACCATATTGCTATATTAGAATGAACTACTCCTTTGCATTTGTCTATGGAAATGATATTCAGAAGTTCTATTTTGGATTTGAAAGGGGATTTTGAAATGTGATTGTAGGCTTGTAGCCATCTTACATTGTTCTTGGAATTGAAAGGTTGGAATCTCCGTTTGAAAGCTTGTATATGTATATATATTTCCCGTGAGATGATACTTAGCACCGAGGGATTAGAGTCGGGGTAGACTATCTCCAAGGTTCCATACTCTTTTTCGTCAAACCATATGCCAACATGGGATTTCTCCCTTGATGGGATGAATTGCTTCGTTACCCGTATTTATAAGGTTCTTGGGATCTACCTGGAAAGTAGTCTAATTCCAAGTAGTGACTCGCTTGGTCTCTTTTGTTGTCGGTTGAGGTTACATCCCCGCTATGATATGTAGGTTTGCATTCATGCATCATGGCACTTCATGGCATATTGTTACGATAGTATTCCCTTGCTTATATATATATTTCTTTCTATGTATACGTGCCCTTTCCATTTAGCTTACTTGTAGGTACATACTCATGTGCATTTCATGCCTGCATACTTAGTGTATTTTATGTGCTAACCCATATTCTTGTCTACATGTTCTAACCATGTAGGGACCAAAAGTGATGCCCATCTTTCGTTGGACGCCTAGCGATATTCTTGTTCTTGTTGATTGTGGAAAGCCCTATGCTCCAAGGGCAATACCATCTTTTCTCTACCTTATGCCGATATTTCTTTAGTTTATCTTATGACTTGAGGGTGAGCTCGGGTTGTGTCGAGGCCCACATCTTACTCTTGTAGAGGCATTGTTGGACATGTATCGAATCCTATTATACGCCGTATTATGTGCTTGTTGAGACGTTATGACTTTCATGCCTTGCCAATCTTACTTATGTGTGATCGTGCTTCTGCTTGTGCTATCATGATATTTTGGTTGGGAATGTGCTTATATGGAAAGTCCCTATCCCATCTTGCCCCCATAGCTTGAATCATACTTACCCACCCCTTAGAACGTAATTGCTATGTGCTATGTGATTCATGCTCATCCTATTCCCGGCAACATCCCCATAGCTTGAGTTCAAAGCCCCGAAATCCCTTAGACTTACGTGCTTACTATTATGTTACGTGCTTTCGAATCGATGATATATGTGATGATGCTATGATGGTTTGATCGAGGACTCTCGAGTTCTCCTTCGCCATGTCACGTCAAGGCCCAATTCACGGGTCATAAAAAAGATGGTATCAAAGCCCTAGGTTTCTAATGATCCTCGGAGTCCAACATGCCGAGTTAATTAGAGTCTTGTTCATGGGTGTGATGCACGCCATACCTATGAACGAGGGGCTATTTTGATGTTTTAGGAATTGTCTCACTTCATTGTTCCTTATGTCATGCTGTGAATTGTTTGGTAAGGCCTCCTAAAATATTAGTGTTCTTATTTCTATTTCAGAAGATGCCTCCCCAAAAAGATCCCCTCCCCAGATAGGCTCCGGTCTATAAGGAACAAGCCCCCCGTGAACCTGTAGAAGAGCAAGTGACTCATGCTGAGTTTCAGAATGTGGTTGCTATGCTGGCCCAGGTGGTGACTAATCAAGCCCGGCTAACTAATCCCACAAATAGTGGCACGCTTACTTCTATGGTGAGGTACTTCACCCAGATGAATCCTCCAGAGTTCTTTGGTTCGAAGGCTTATGAGGATGCCCATGAGTTTATTGATGAGCTCACGAAAGTGTTGACAGTTATGGGTGTCAGTTCTGAGGAGAAGGCTGAGTTGGCTGCTTATCAATTGAAAGATGTGGCCCAGGTGTGGTATAACCAGTGGTTGGTCGAGAGGGTCACAAATACTAAGGTTGATTAGAAAGAAATCAAGTTTGTTTTCTAGATCGTTTCTTCCCTCTTGAACTTTGGGAAGATAAATGACCAAATTTATTAACCTCAAGCAAGGTAGTATGTCTGTGAGGGACTATTCTATCAAGTTCACCAAGCTCTCCAAGTATGCTCCCATGTTAGTAGTTGATCCCTGTGCAAGGATGCACAAGTTCATTTCTGGGGTCTCCGACTTGGTTGTGAAAAAGTGTCGCTCTACCATTCTCATTTGGAAAATGGACACCTCCAGGCTCATAACTTATGCTGAACAGATCGAGGGGAAAAAACTCAAGAAGAGAAGGGTGAACGACTCCAAAAGGGGCCGATTTGATGGTGGGTTTTCCAACTCTAGGAGTGGTTGTGGGGGCCAAGGTTCGAATACAAAGTTCGGTAACCCAAGAGTGCCTCTTCCTAAGGTATAAGTTGGGGGTGGTCTACGACCTCCTTATTGTGGCCAGTGTAAAGGGAACCATTTGGGTGAATGCAGGAAGGTTTTGGGTGCTTGCTTCGGGCGTGGAAGTATGAACCACAAGGTCGCTAAATGCCCGAGGAACTCAAAGAAAGATCAGGTGGCTCCAGGTGGTCAAGGATAGCCAAAAGCTCAAGTTGGTGGTGCCTCCAGGAATAATAGGTTTTATGCCTTTCATGCCCGACAGCAGGTGGATAAAGCTCTGAATGTGGTGTCTGGTATGTTAAAAGTCTTTGATTTTGATATTTATGCTTTACTTGATCCAGGTGCACATTTATCTTTTGTGACTCCTTTGTTGACTGTTAAATTTGGTTTGAGTCCTAAGACGTTGAGGGAACCTTACTCAGTTTATACTCCCGTGGGTGAGTCTATTATTGCCCGCAAGGTGTATCGGGGTTGTCCTATTTTGGTTTTGCATAAAGGTTTTCCCAGTGACCTGGTAGAGCTTGAGATGTATGATTTCGATATTGTTCTTGGGATGAATTGGTTACATGCGTCATATGCCTCGGTCGATTGTAGGACTAGGCAAGTCAAATTCTAAATTCCTAATGAGCCTGTTTTGGAATGGAAGGGTAGTGACTCCGTGGTTAGAGGTCAGTTTATTTCCTACCTCAAAGCCCGGAGAATGAGTTGCAAGGGATGCATTTACCATATTGTGAGGGTTAGAGATGTGGAGGTTGAGTAACCGTCCTTTGAATTGGTTCCGGTGGTTAATGAGTTTCTCAAGGATTTACCTGGTATTCCTCTGGATAGAAAAGTGGATTTTAGCATAGATCTCCTTCCAGATACTCAACCTATTTCCATTCCTCCTTACTGTTTGGCTTCGGCGAAACTAAAGGAGTTAAAGGATCAGTTGAAAGATTTGTTCTAGAAAGGTTATATTAGGCGAAGTATTTCACCGTGGGGTGCTATTGTGTTGTTTGTGAGAAAGAAGGATGGGTAACTCCGAATGTGCATTGACTATCGGCAATTGAACAAGGTGACAATAAAAAATAAGTATCTATTGCCCAAAATTGATGACTTGTTTGATCAACTTCAAGGGGCTACATATTTCTCGAAAATAGATCTCTGTTTGGACTACCATCAATTAAAGGTAAGGGAGTGTGATATGCCTAAGATAGCTTTCTAGACTCATTACGGGCATTTTGAATTTGTGGTGATGTCATTAGATTTGACCAATACCCCGACGATGTTTATGGATCTCATGAATCGGGTGTTTAAGCTATTTCTTGATAGCTTTGTTGTGGTATTTATAGATGATATCTTGATTTACTCCCAGAATGAGCAAGAACATATGGACCATTTGAGGTTGGTACTTCAAACCTTAAGGGAGAAGCAGTTGTACGCCAAATTTTGCAAGTGTGAGTTTTGGTTAGGAGAATTTACTTTTCTTGGTCATGTGGTGTCCGATGATGGTATTAAAGTTGATCCTAAGAAGATCGAAGTCGTAAAGAATTGGCCTAGATCGTTGACTCCTTCTGATATTCAAAGTTTCCTTGGGTTGGCCGATTATTATTGAAGGTTTGTTGAGGGATCTCTTCTATTGCGTCCCTATTGACTAAGTTGACCCAAAAGAAGGCTAAGTTTGTGTGGTCGAATAAGTGTGAGAAGAGCTTTCATACTTTGAAGGATCGACTTACATTAGCTCCTGTTTTGACTTTGCCAAATAGACTAGATGGGTTTGTGGTATGTTGTGATGTCTCGCGGATTGGGTTGGGGTGTGTGCTCATACAACAGGGTAAGGTGATAGCTTATGCGTCTCGACAATTGAAGGTTCATGAGCAAAATTATCCAACCCATGACCTTGAGTTGGCGACGGTGGTGTTTGCTTTAAAGATTTGGAGACACTACTTGTATGGAGTTCACATTGATGTTTTCACCAATCATAAAAGTTTGCAATATGTGTTCACACAAAGGGATCTTAACGTGAGGCAAAAGAGGTGGTTAAAACTACTCAAGGACTATAATATGAGCGTTGTTTATCACTCGGGCAAGGTGATTGTTGTGACGGATGCTCTTAGTAGGCTATCCATGGGGAGTGTGTCACACATTCACGAAGAGAAAAAGGAAATGGTAAGAAATGTCCACCGTTTGGCTAGGTTGGGTGTTCGATTGGCCGACTCGAATGATGGCGGTATTCTTGTTCAAAATGGGTCTGAATCTTCCTTGATTGTTGATGTGAAGGTAAAACAGGATTTAGATCCTTCCTTGGTAGAGTTGAAGAAGTTAGTTTTCGAAATGAAAATAGAGATCTTCTCCCAAGGGGGAGATGGTGTACTATGGTATCAAGATCGGTTGTGTGTCTCGGATGTCGACGGCCTAAGAGAGGTCATCATGAGTGAAGCTCATAATTCCAAATATTCTATTCATCCGGGATCTACTAAGATGCATCGAGACTTGAGAGAGATATATTGGTGGCATGGTATTAAGAAGGACATAGCCAAGTTTGTATCGGAATGTTTAAATTGCCAACAAGTGAAGGTTGATCATCAAAGACCCGGTGGGTTGGCCCAAGATTTTGAAATTCCTACTTAGAAGTGGGAGGATGTGAATATGGATTTTGTGGTTGGGTTATCCCGTACTCGTAAGTAGTTTGATTTTATTTGGGTTGTGGTGGAGCGAATGACCAAGTTGGTTCACTTCTTACCGGTCAAGGCTACTTATAGTGCTGAAGATTATGCTAATTTATGTATTCAGGAGTTGGTCAGATTGTATGGCGTACCGAGGTCTATCATATCGGATCGTGGTACTCAATTACTTCTCACTTTAGGAGATCGTTTCAAAAGGGGCTTCGCACTAGAATTAAATTGAGCACCGCTTTCCATCCTCAAATCGATGGGCAAGCTGAGAGAACAATTCAAACCTTGGAGGATATGTTAAGGGCTTGTGTGTTGGAGTTCAAGGGGAATTGGGATGATCATCTACCACTCTTTGAATTTGCCTACAATAATAGTTTCCACGCTAGCATTGGTATGACTCTCTTTAAAGCTTTGTATGGTAGGAGGTGTAGGTCCCCGGTGGGATGGTTTGAGTTAGGTGAGATGGCATTGTTAGGCCCGGACTTGGTCGTTGAAGCTATAGAGAAGGTGAAGTTAATTAGGTAGAGGTTGAGGTAGGCTCAAAGTCGCCAAAAGTCTTATTCGGATGTTAGGAGGAGAGACCTCGAATTTCATGTAGGTGAGTGGGTTTATGTAAAGGTATCACCTATGAAGGGCATTATGTGTTCTGGCAAAAAGGGCAACTTGTTTCCTTGGTATGTCGAACCATATGAGATTGTTGAATGGGTTGGCAATGTGGCTTATAGGTTAGAGTTTCCTCTGGATATGAGTTCCATTCACCCGGTGTTCCATGTTTCGATGTTGAGGAAGCTGGTTGGTGACCCCAAGGCAATTTTGCCTTATGAAGGCATCGCGGTTGAGGAAAACTTAACCTACAAAGAAGTATCGATCGAGATCTTGGATAGACATGTAAAGCAGCTTCACAACAAGGAGATAGCTTCGGTTAAATTGATTTGGAGAAATCAACATGTGAAGAGTGCTACATGGGAGTCGGAGTCGGACATGATGAAGCGATACCCCCATCTTTTACAATATACTCAAGCCTAAGGTACTAGGTTCTACCTCTCTTTCCGAATGGTCTTAATTCTTTATTTTCTTGAGTTTCATAGCATTATATGCATACATGTGCACAAATTATTTGAATAATGTTTTGATATGAGTTTTAAATGGCTTTTGAAATAATGAATGATGCATTATGTTTTGTGTCGGAATGGTTCTTGTCCCTCAAGCCTTGTTCTAGCCCATTCGAGGACAAGTGTTCCCAAGGGGAAGATGATGTAATGACCCGAAAATTTCCAAATAGTGCTTTTCTTGTTAAGGGCTGATTTTACCTTGTCTTGGTTAGTCTATGAGCCTCCCGAGTCTCTCTTGCATGACCGACTTGGAGGAATTTGTATTGGTTAAAGTTTGTTTGATGTCTTATGGATGTGCTGATTTAAATGGCCATATCTCTTGGTTCGGAATAAACTGTGTGGGCCACGACATATCAAATTGAAACGCTTTGAGTTATATTTCCAACGCACTTGGTTTTACTCAATTCGGAGTTTATGTGTGGAAGTTATGGCCTTTACAGTGGAACTTCCTGTGCAGGGAAAACATTCTAGAAAAGGGAAGGAGTAATTTGGCTTAAGGCAGTGGAACACGAGAGGGTCCAAGAATCATTAGGAGACTCACGACCCATGAGCCTGGTCCATGGAGTCTTCCAGTGAGCAGCTTGAGCCATGGACCCAGCCAAGTAAGGCTCCACGGACTAGCTCACAGTCCGTGTGAAGCCTCACGGCTCGTGAGCGCGTCCGTATGGTGGTCAAGAGAGTTTCTAGGATTTGTGCCAAGGCCCGGAACCAAGTGAGGATCCACGGACCAGTTCACAATCAGTGTGAAGCCTCATGCCCGTGAGTCCTATCCGTGTGGTGGTAAAGAGAATTGCCCCAGGGATTCTATTGGTTGATGGTCCAAGTGTTGCCTCACGACATGGCTCATGGAATGTTAGTCACTACACGGTCCGTGTAGTGTACCGTCGACTATTGTGCCCAGTTTTTCTTTCTCATTTCATTAATGGTTTAATTGTAATTTTAGTTAATCCTAGGGCCATTTTAATTATTTTAAACTCTCCTAAAGCCCCTGATCAAACCTTATTCACCCTATTCCATTCAAGTTGTTCAAATTTCTTCAAATTTTCTGTCAAATTCTCTCAACCTCCATTGAAGACCAAACTTGGAAAATTGTGAAAAACTAGATTCTTCATCAAATTCTTAATCAAATGCTTCTTGATCTTCTTGTATTACCAAGGTATGTGGGATTGATTCATGGTTCTACTTTCAACCATGAAGACGCAAACTCTTCTTATTCAAATTTGATGAATTTTTGTCCTCTTTGAAATTGGATCTTTTAATTTATGAATAATTTAATTAAATTGAGTTGTGGGCTATACTTTAATGTTGATTTCAAGTTTATTTAAATTCAATTGTCATGTTTTACATTGGAATTATGAAGATTTGCATATGCATGGTCCATTGGTAGCTTGTTTATGCATGGGTAATTCAAATTATGATTTAAATTGGGATTTACCTATGGTTTTCAATTGAATTTCATATCATATTGTTGAATTAAGATTTAATCTCTATTGTCCGTGCATTCATCTCATCATTCGTAACATATGCATACATGAAAGGTTTGACTTGATTAAACTCTTTATACGATTTGACTTGACTTTTAGTAAGGTATGGGAATTGACTAGAATGTGATCACATTTTGTCTTGATATGGCTCTACGAGCATTTTTGGTGTTTTCACCATATAGTTGTGTTAGAATGAGCTACTCCTTTGCATTGGTCTATGAAAATGATAATCGGAAGTTCTGTTTTAGATTTGAAAGGGGATTTTGAAATGTGATTCTGGGCTTGTAGCCATCTTGCATTGTTCTTGGGATTGAATGGTTGGAATCTCCGTTTGAAAGCTTGTATATGTATATGTATTTCTCGTGGGATGAGACTTAGCACCGAGGAATTGGAGTAGGGGTGGACTATCTACAAGGGTCCATACTCCTTTCCGTCAAACCATATGCCAATATGGGATTTCTCCCTTGATGGGATGACTTGCTTTGTTACCCCTATTTATAGGGTGCTTGGGATCTACCTGGCAAGTAGTCTAATTCCAAGTAGTGGCTCACTTGGTCTCTCTTGTTGTAGGTTGAGGTCACATCTCCGCTATGATATGTAGGTTTGCATTCATGTATCATGGCACTTGATAGCATATTGTTATGATAGTATTCCCTAGCTTATATATATATATATAGTTCTTTCTATGTATATGTTCCCTTGCCATTTAGCTTACTTGGTAGGTCCATACTCTTGTGTATTTCATGCCCTCATACTTAGTGCATTTTATGTACTATCCCATATTCTTGTCTACAAGTTCTAAGCATGTAGGGACCAAAAATTATGCCTATCTTCCGTTGGACGCCTAGCGAGATTCTTGTTCTTATTGATTGTGGTGAGCCCTATGCTCCAAGGGCAATACCATCTTCCCTCTACCTTATGCTTATATTTCTTTTGTTTATCTTATGACTTGAGGGTGAGCTCGAGTTCTGTCGAGGCCCCCGTCTTACTCTTTTAGAGGCATTGTTGGACATGTATCGAATCCTATTGTACGTCGTATTATGTGCTTGTTGAGACATTATGACTTTCATGCCTTGCCATTGTTACTTATGTGTGATTTGTGCATCTCCTTATGCTATCACGATATGTTGGTTGGGAATGTGCTTATGTGGAAAGTCCCTATCCTGTCTTGCCCCCCTATGTGATTCATGCACATCCCATTCCCGGCAAAATCCCCATAGCTTGAGTCCAAAGCCCAGAAATCTTTTAGACTTACGTGTTTACTATTATGTTATGCGCTTCCTAACCGATGATGTTAATGATGATGCTATGATGACTTGATCGAGGACTCTAGGGTTCTATTTCGCCATGTCACGTCTAGGCCCCATTCACGGGTTGTGACACATGTCAATAGGTCAAATGTGAGCATTTGAGACTAGGTATAGAGTTTAAGAGGATACCCATTCCTTTGTGAAAGTAGGAACACATCACCATAGACTTCGTGGTTGGCTTACCTCCTACAGTTGGTTGGTTCAATTCAATTTAGGTAGTGGTGTATCGATTGACCAAGTACTCTCATTTCATTCTGGTTATGGTGAAGTTTGCAACCGAGAAGTTAGCCCAGCTCCATGTTAGTCAGATTGTGAGACTTCGTCAAGTTCTAATTTCCGTTGTATTAGATCGTGGCTGGCATGCCTCGGCAGGGATCCCTAGATTTTTTTGGCATTCAGAGGCTATTTCTAGTCCCCAAGTGAACCACTTGGCCTCATCACAACCATTCAAGCAGTAAATAACACATCAACAGAAGACTTAAGGAAAATAGAAGGTGGACAACCTCAATATACGAAACATCAAATCAAGTAAATGGGCTAGTATGAATAGAACTAGCTCAAATCAATATCCAATCAACAAATCAACTCTAGTCTATGAAGCCTCTATCAACTAGTCAATGGTGCCAATGACAGGTCCATAACTACCTTCAATAAAATAAAAGAAATCTAAAGTCCAACTCTAAAGCTAAATGAAATAATAGACATCCCTGAACTCAAGGAGAACTCACCAATCAGCTGAAATAAGGAGAAGATATTCAATGGAGCGCCTGTTGATGATCTCTAGCACCTATCTCGGCATCATTAAAAGATGCAGGCCCTAATAGGCATAAGTACATGGAATATACTGGTACGTAAAATAGCTTAGTGAAACAGATAAGGCAGAATAACAATAGCTCAGAAATGTTAAATCTAGATGTCAAAGGTTAATCTAATACAAGAGTAAAGAGTAGACAATGACTAATCAATACAACCCAAATCAATCCGATCCAAACAAGTCAGAGTACTATCAGTATGGAACCTATCTGGGAGTTTCTCTTATCCAACAACAATCACTCATGAGCTAGTGATTGTACAACAATCTCATTGATGTTTCCACAACCATTCAGTACTTGCCAGGGTAAAGAACGAATCAATCCACAATGGATCGTAATAAATCAGATTTGTTCTCTATTCATTCAGAGACCTATCAAGAGGAAATATCCAACTCAATGATTTCAATCCTCTTCTACGCTTGGTGGCGTTGTTTAAGAGTTCGAGTTGACTTACTCTTACTTGACTCAGTGCTCGATACTCCTCCCAAGAGTCAGTGCTTATAAGACCTTAACCACTACAATTAATAACTCGTTGAGTCCCTTGAAAGACAATTTTAACTCATCAATTTCTATCAATTTAGACCAACCTTTGGGGTTCAATTATGTAGACTCACGGGACCATCAAGTTCTATCAACCTATCATCGTACCTAATTACAATAACCATTATTATCCTCAAATCAAGGCTTTAGACTAATTCCTAGGTTCATTCACACAATCTTTTATTAAGAAACATACAGGGTTTGTACAATAACTCGTATAAAATATTTATTCTGTAAAACAAGTTCATGATGATCATCAAGAATGTAATATATATATATATATATATATATATATATAGTCTTTAGGAAAATCTCAAGAAAACATTCATAAGGATTCAATTAATTCACAATCAAACTATCACAAAGAATTATGCATGAAATCTTGTTATCATCATCAGTAAGGGCATATGGGAGAACAATCTCATGCTTTAAGTTAGCCTTACATAACTAGGAATTGAAGAACAATCACAATTCAAAGGACCACCGTCGAAAAATTGGAAGCCCTAGCCTTTCTCCTCTAATCGTTTTGCTCTCGAGGAGTTTAAGTGATGAATGAGGGAGAATTACCCTTAGGGTACTGATAAGGACCCTTAATAGATCCTAAAATGTTGTGGGTTTATAAAAAAGGAATTGGAAAATTCAAAATTACCCTTTAAGAAAATGTCAGAAGTGATCCACGAAACCCCTTTTTACGACATGTGAAATAGGTCACGGGTTGTGGTCCTCTCTCGTGGAAAATCAAACCAAAATATTAGTTTATGGAACTTAATATGAAACCTTTTACGGGTCATGAAACAGGTAACAGTTTGTGTTTCACTCTCATGGAAAAACAAACTAAATTATTGGTTTCTAGAACTTAATATGAAAACTCTTACGAGTCATGAAATAGGTCACGGGTCGTGTTTCACTCTCATGGAATTCTTCCTATACTTAGCCAAAAATTTTAATACTGGAACACTTCTTACGACCTGGTCCACGAGTCTTAAACCAATCTATGGCTCGTAAAATCTTTCGTAAAAACAGGTATGAGGACCTATTTCACCTGTAAAATTTCTAGGGTGTTACATTATCTCCCCCTTGGGATCATTCATCCTCGAATGATGAGAAATATAAGAAGCTAGTCAAGGCATGAATTTTCTCATGGACTCTAGCAATAAAAATAGCTCATGGTCACTCATGCAATCAGTTAATTTGGTAACTAGGCAAATAAATAGTCAACAAATCAATTCAATTATTAATCATACTCTCGAACACTGTCGTTAGTCAAACTCAGAATAAGAAAAAACTCAAGAGATTAAGAAAGAATCATTACCATAAACTCTCTCATCATCAACAGGTTGGAACAAATGAGGGGGGGGGGGGGGGGGGGTACTTGGCCTTGGTCCCCTCTTCAACTTCC
>JBCEWC010001122.1:23079-44183 GCA_038996855.1 Solanum aculeatissimum
CCCCCCCCCCCCCCCCCCCCCCCCCCCCCCCCCCCCCCCCCCCCCCCCCCCCCCCCACCCCCCCTTAATATCCTCTTCAGCTTCCCACGTAGCTTTTTTTACAAACTGATTTCTCCACAGCACCTTGACAGATGCAATCTCCTCGGTGTAAGATTTTTGTCGACTCTGTGCAGTCTTCAATCTTACTCGAAGGATCTTCACTTTCTACATGGGTTGGTGAACCAAGTCTAGTCCAATCAACTCTGTTTCACCTACCTCAAACCAACCAATCGGTGATCTACATCTCCTCCCATAAAGAGCCTCACAAGGAGCCATCTAAATACTTGAATGGAAGCTGTTGTTGTAGGAAAACTCAATCAAAGGCAAATGGTCATCCCAATTACCCTTAAAGTCAATGACACAGACTCTCAACTTATCCTCCAAGGTTTGAATTATACACTTTGCTTGACCATCAGTCTGAGGGTGAAAAGCAGTGCTAAGATTCACCTTTGAACCCAAGCCTTTCTAGAAAGATCTCCGAAACTGTGCAGTGAATTGGGCTTCTCTATTTGAGATGATAGACAAAGTAACTCAAGGCAGTCTAACAATCTCCCTTCCTTGGTTGTGTCAGTCATCTTTATTGCCAAAAAGTGCACAAATTTAGTCATCCAGTCAACTATCACCCAAATTGAATCATGCTGCCTGCGAGACCTCGATAAACCTGTAACGAAGTTCATATTGATCATCTCCCATTTCCATCCTGGAATCTCAAAATTCTGAGCTACTCCACATGGCCTTTGATGCTCAAATTTAACTTGTTGGTAATTTGGGCATTTAGAAAAAAACAAACTCAGCAATGCCCCTCTTTATTCCACTCCACCAATAAACCTCTCTCCAGTCGTGGTACATCTTAGATGACCCTGGGTGGATGGAATACCTAGAGTTGTGGGCTTCTACTATGATCCTTTCTTCTAGAACATATAGTCTACCTTGATATCTCAATACTCCATCTCTCTCTTTGGCGAAAGCCATCACCTTCTGTTTATACACATCTACCTTCAATTGTATTAAGATGGGGTCTTAGTCTTGCTTTTCCTTCACCTCTAGTATAAGAGATAATGCAGACCCATTTTGAACATCAACTCCACCTTCATTAGACTCTTCAAGTTGGACTCCCAATCTAGCCATTCTATGCACTTCCTTTGCCAACTCTTTCTTTCCTTCCTCAACATGGGTCGTACTACCCATTGTAACCTTGCTAAGAGCATCAGCAACAACGTTAGCTTTTCTTGGTTGGTAGAGAATGCTCATGTCATATTCTTTGATCAACACCAACCATCTTCTCTGCCACAGGTTGAGCTCTTTCTAGCTGAATACATATTGCAGACTCTTTGATCAGTAAACACTTCTACATGCACCCCATACAAGTAGTGGAACCAAATCTTAAGCGCAAACACCGTCGCAACCAACTCAAGATCATGATTTTTATAATTCCTCTCATGGACCTTGAGCTGATTGGAAGCATAAGCGACAAACTTCGTATTTTGTATCAATACACTCCCCAATCCCACTCTTGAAGCATCACAATAAATTATGAATCCATTGGTCCCTTTAGGCAAGGTCAACACTGGGGCAATAGTCAGCCTTGTTTTTAATTCTTGGAAACCCTTCTCACATTCATCAGACCACTGAAACTTGACCTTCTTCTGAGTCATTCTAGTCAATGGTATGGATATGGAAGAAAATCTCTTAATAAATCTACGATAGTAGCATGCTAAACCCAACAAGCTTCTTATATCAGTCGAGGAGGTTGGTATAGGCCAATTCTTAATCGCTTCAATCTTTTGAGTATCCACTCGTATATCATCGCCTGAAACCACATGGCCTAGGAATACCACAAATTTGAGCCAAAATTCTTACTTCAAAAACTTTGCATATAACACATTATCCTTGAGTGTCTCCAAAGGAATTCTAAGGTGATCTGCATGCTCCTTCTCATCTCTAGAACATACCAAAATATCATCAATGAACACAATCACGAATGTGTCAAGATACTGTCTGAATACTCGGTTCATCACATTTATAAAATGCAGTGCATTTGTCAATCCAAAAGACATTACCAAAAATTCGAAGTGACCATAATAGGTTCGAAAAGTCATCTTTGAGATGTCACATTTCCTCACTTTCAACTGGTGATAAACTGATCTGAGGTCTATCTTGGAGAAAACAATGGGACCCTGAAGTTGGTCAAATAAATCATTGATCCTTGAGAGATGATATTTATTCTTTATGGTGACCTTGTTCAATTTCTTATAATCAATACACATTTTGAGGGTCCCATCTTTCTTCTACACGAATAGGAAAGGAGCACCCCAAGGAGAACCAGTTGGTCTAATGAAATCCTTCTCTAATAGATCTTTTAACTGCTCTTTCAATTCTTTCAACTAAGTAAGGGCCATCCTTTATGGTGGAATGGATATAGGTTTGGTTTTAGGAATCACATCGATTTCGAAATCAATCTTCCTATCAGGAGGGACTCTCGACAAATCTTCAAGAAACACTTAGGAAGCTGACTCACAATCGAGACTGATAAAGAGTAGGAGATTCAAAATCATCAGTCTTAACTATCATGAGGTGATAGATACATTCTTTAGAGATTAACTTTCTGGCCTTAAGGTATGAAATAAACTTACCCTTAGGTGCAATAGAATTACCTTTCCACTCTACGATAGGCTCATTTGGAAATTAGAATATGACAATTTGAGTTCTACAATCAACACAGGCATAACTGGAATGAAGCTAGTCCATGCCAAGGATCACATCGAAGTCAACCATCTCTAACACAATCAAATCAACAAGAGTATCCCTATGATAGATGGACACAACATAATCTATATAAACCCTTTTTTCAATGGTAGACTCACCAGTAGGAGTAGAAACATCAAAGGGCTCAAGAAGACATTTAGGAAGGATATCAAATCTACTGGCCACATAAGGAGGTACAAAGGACAATGTGGCACTCAGATCAAGTAATTCATTAAAATCAAAGGTGAAGACTCGAAGAATACCCATCATAATATCTGGTGTAACTTTCTAATCTTGGCGAGTTCCCATGGCATACAAACAGTTTGTAGCCTCACTTATGTTAGAAATAACACCCTTTTGATTCTCTCTAATCGATGGTGCCAGTGTAAAAGATTGAGCCTTGTTAGCCCACTTCGGATAATCACTCTGAAAATGATCTATTTGGCCACACTTGTAGCACACATTTCCTCCCTCACGACATCTCTCTAAGTGTAGTTTGCCATACTTGCCACATGGCGGCTTACCATGTAAACTTAGAGTCATACTAGCTTGCGATTGAGATCTTTGGGCTCTGAAGTTCTAACACTTCTGCTCACTCCAGTTTCTGGGGGCTAGTGCATTGGCAAATGAAGGCACTGTCCCTGACTAAAACTTGCTACTATTCCTATTTCCTCTCCTCCCAACCTTATGGCTGGATGTTTTAGCCCTCTTATTCTTGATCTGCTCTCGGTCTTGCTGTCTCTCCTCCTTAGCTTGCTGCACATAGATCATCAACCTGCCTATGTCCATGTCGCTCACAAGCATAACTCCTCTTGTATCTTTCTTTGGCCATTTATTCAACCCATTATCGTACAAATTCATTCTGCTTTTCATATCAACAACCATATCAGGAGCGTAGCGAGACAACTGCATAAACTTAAGGCCATACTCCTTCATTGTCATAGAGCCCTATTTTAGATTCAAGAACTCTCTCACCTTGACCTCTTTCAACTCCCTCAGGAAGAATCTTCCCATTAAAACATCCTCAAATACGACCTAAGTAAGAACTAGGACACCCACTCCTCTTCTCTTCTTCCACTGGTCAAACCATAGTCTAGCAAAACCTTTGAGCTGGTAGGCAGCCAACTCAACCCTATCAACATCGGTCACATGTTTCACCTGGAACACTTTATGTAGCTTATCAATATAGTTCTCAGGATCCTCTTTAGGCGTAGAGTCGGTGAACTCAGGTGGGTTCATTCTTAAGAACTCTTGAACCCTGGATATGTCTTATGCATCCTGTCGGCCTGCTCCTTGTCAAGCAACTGGTGCTGTCACAGCCTGGGCCAAAGTCTGGATAGCCTGGCGAAGCTCAACATTTGAGATGCCAGCTTGAGGTGGTTGATCAGGGACGACTTGGCCTATAGGTTCATCCTAATTTTGGGGTTTAGGTTGGTTCACATTCTGTCTGGTCGGATGCCCTTTTCCTTTAACAGCTCTTCTTGGAGGCATGGTTATAATTCCGCAAATATGTAACACAAGAATTAGAAGAGAAATTTTATAGAGTTTAACTCTATAGCACGAGTCAGAATATGGAAGAAGTATAACCCTTCTTAATATCCTATAACCCCATGCTTATAAAGTGTGGTGCACAACACACCCATAAACAAGACTCTACTAGACACGGCTTCATAGACCTCCTAGGACACTTGAACTCTATGCTCTGATACCAAATTTGTCGCACCCCGATAGGGTACCCTAGACATGGCCTACACTCAGAGGCTATTGCTAGTCTCCAAGCAAACCACTTGGTCTCATCATAACCATTCAAGCAATAAATAACACATCAGCGAAATACTTAAGGAAAATAGAAGGTGGACAACCTCAATATACAAAGAATCAAATCAAGTAAATAGGGTAGTATGAATAAAACTAGATCAAATCAATATCCAATCAACAAATCGACTCTAGTCTATGAAATCTCTATCAACTAGCCAATGGTGCCAATGACAGGTCCATGGCTACCTCCAATCAAAAGAAAAGAAAATCTAAAGTCTAACTCAAAAGGTAGCATTCAATTGACTCCCTTTGAGGACTTATTTGGTTGGAGGTGTAGATCACCTATAAGGTGGTTTGACTCAATAGCGGTAGAGAGCATAGGTGTAGATATGTTGAGAGATGATCTAGAGCGGGTGTGGTTGATTCAGAGTAGGTTAGTGATGGTCGAGAGTCTCCAAAAGAGCTATGTTGATAGGTGGGGTAGATCTTTGGAGTTTATGGTTGGTGATATAGTATGGTTGAAGGTCTCACCCTTGAAGGATGTTATGAGATTCGGCAAGAAGGGAAAGCTCAATCCGAGGTTAATTGATCCTTTTGAGATTCTTGATAGAGTGGGAGGAGTGACTTATAGACTTGCCTTGCCACCCAACTTATCTTCAGTCCATCCTGTGTTTTATGTCTCTATGTTGCGCCAATTCATTCAAGATAAGTCTTATGTGATTACCATGGATTCAGTTGAGTTGAGCCCAAATTTGACTTATGAGGAGCAACCGATGGCCATTTTGGACAAACTGGTGAGGAAGTTGAGAGCTAAGGAGATAACTTCAGTAAAGATCCAGTGGAGCCGTAGGCCTGAGAGTGAGGCTAATTAGGAGATGAAGACAAATATACTTGTCCAATACCCTCAACTTTTTGAGCCTTCAGGTGTGTTCCTTATCTCATGTTCGAGGGCGAACATTATTTTTAGTAGTAGATGATGTAATGACCTCGAAGGTCATTATTGAAAATTCTTGATAAAATTACCATTTATTCTTTCCCAAAAATTGCCTTGGATCATTTTTGGTTGAGTATAAAAGTTAAATTTTAAAATTTTTATAAAAAGTTGAAGTTTTACTAAAGAAAGTATTTTTAAAGGCTTAAAGTTAAAAATTTTGAGTTTTGTAGTCATTTTGAATTTTGAGTATCAGAATTTAATTCTGTCCATTTCATCAGCTCTAAAATGTATAATCTGATCTAGGAGAACGTGCAAAATTAAATTTGGAGTTATAATGAAGATTTTGGACCCAAAGTTGTTTTTGGTTGATTTTGGATCATAGTTTGACTTTGATCAACATTTAGAGTTCGAAAGCTCGAATCAAAATTACAAGATTTCCAATGGTTTTGGGTGGTAAACTAACGCTAAAAATGTTCTTGTTGTAATTTTTAGAATTTTCACGGGCAGTTTGAATATTTCAAGTTTTAACTAATTTTCTTGAGTTTTATTGGATTCTGGGTCAAGGAGGTCTCGAATTCAAATTTTGACGGTTCCATTGAGTTCAAAACGTAATTTCTTATAGGGTTACATGTTTGGTTTATGTGATTCGGGTTTCGAACGAACCCTGAAGGTCCATTCCGAGTATGAAAACTGTTGGTTTTTGCTGATATCTGGTGCCCCCCATCTTGAACTTAGCATTCGCGGAGGTCTAGCTTAAGTGACCTCCAAGTTCGTAGAGCCTCCATCCACGTTCATAGAGCTTTGTAAGGGTGCCCTCCGCGTTTGCAATTCGAGTCCCCGAATCCACAGAGGCTTGGAGGACTTTTTGCTTCGGGTTTGCGGACCCTTCTTAGCGTTCGCGGAGTACATTTTTTACCTGATCAATTTTAAGTTTTTAAGTGTCGTATTTTGTTAATTTTCACCATTTTTAATATTCTAAACATTGTTTTTGTGAGATTCTTCAAGGCTTTTCAAGGAAAATTCACTGGGTAACTATTTTCTTACCTATTTCTGTAATTGTTATTGTGTTTTAACTTAGAATTTGGGGTTTTAAATTGATGAACTTAGGAATTTTTTGGACTTTGATTTCTAATGATAAATTGATGATTTCTACCCCATTTTAACTCCGATTTCAAAGTAGTTTTTACCGTTGGAATCCTTGTTACTTGAAGAAAATTTTTATGTATTAATTTTTAGATTTTTACTACTTTTTTGGTGTGAGATTTTTGACCATTTTATCCTTTTTATTCAAATTGACTGATTTTAGTGTCATTAGATTCATTATGTAATTGTGATGCTATATTTGAATAGATTTTGGTGATTTCGAGTATTGTAGAAAGGGAAAAACTTTAAATTTTGCTTGATTCAAGACTTTTTCTAAGGCAAGTGGACTTCTAATCTTTTGTTAAGTATGATTGAAACTTGTATGCTCCTATGTGTATGACAATGAATACATTGGGAGATAGAATTTTATATTTATAGGCTTTGATTATGAGATTTTGGATTGAGTAAGTGTTCATGTGGAAAAACCTTGACTTGTGAATTAATTATGAATTCGTAATACATGTGATCTTGTGAATGATTTAATATTGATATTGATATGGTACTTATATTGAGACTATGATGATATTGAGATTGTGATGATACTGAGATTGTGCACATTACATTCATTATTACTTGTGCATTGGTACTTGTGATGACTATGATCGAGAAATGAGTAAGGTAACATTATGATTGATGGTTGAAGTCTTTCCCAGTTGATGATAAGACAAGGTCATTTCCGGTGAGTTGAGGTAATATGCAGTTGATATTGTGGCTGAGGTCATTTCTAGTGGGGTGAGCATTGGTTGAGGTCATTGTTTACAATGTTCACGGATACATAGTCCTTGTGTGGCCCCCATGGGTTTTGATCTGAGTTTATTAGCGAATGTGTATCATAGGGCAAACATGCATCACAATTATTTGACATTGCATCACATTATTTACATCTCATGATATCTAGTTCATCTTATATCATTTCTTTCCTTGATATGATTATATATGATACGTGTTAAATTGTGAATAAGTTGATATTGTTATTGCTATTGGAGATTTCTTATACTATTTGACATGTTGTACCTGTGGGATATATATTATGATACTATTCTATGAGATGTGTATATATGTCTATGTATATTGTGTTTTGTAGGGACTTTTCTGAGTGTAAGTATGTAGTTCTAGGGTATATGGTTGGGTAGAGGTTAAGGATTATATGTGAGGTAGTTGCTTATTTTATTGGCAGACCTTCGAGGATTCTATCATTATGTTTTGTTCTATTTGAGGACTAAACATCGAGACTTGTATTTCATCCGAGTAGTATTATTATTAGAGGCTTGTATATGTGACACCGACTATGGTATTATTATAGGCTTGTTTTTCTTTATGCTTATCAATCGTATTAGACTATGTTATCTTTCATTTTCTTATTATTTTGTGTTGTTTAGTGTTGAGCTGACTCGCCTTGATAGATTAGATGAATGCCAACACACCCAGTTTGCGGGTCGTGACACTAAGAGGGGTCGAACTAATGGTGCTTTATTTTCTACTAGTGCCTCGTTGCATAGGTTCAATAAGGAAACGTGACCTTTCCCTATCTGTCAAAAGTATGGTGGAAAATATCAAGGCAAGTACTTTGCCAGTAAGGATGGTTGCTATGCATGTGAAGGGATCGGTCATAAATGGGGGAATATTTTGATGACTAGTAGAAAGCGTAAGGCGGTACAAAATAGGGCGCCTGACCTTAAGCTTCAAGGAGGGGATGCTACTGGATCTTTTAATCCTACCTATCAGAAGTATAGCAAGATTCCCTATGGGAAATGCCTATTGGGTACCAAAATTTTCTTTAGATATAGAAGGATGGATCACAAGGTTAAGCATTGTCCTTGGGTATGTGATAAGGATAGTCATCGATGAGCTTAGTCTTACCCTTTTTTAGGCCCTTAGCTCAACACAGTACTTCATCCGATATGTTATAAGTTTCTTTTGATTTTGATACTATTCTGGTATGGATTGGATTCATGCATGTTATGCCTCTATTGATTGTAGAACTTTAGTAGTTAGATTTTGATTCCCTAATGAGAAAGTCTTAAAGTATAAAGGTAGTAATTTTGTAATCAAGAGTCAATTTATATCTTATCTAAAAGCTCAGAAAATGATTTTCAAAGGTTACATATATTATCATATATGAGTTAAGGACACATATTTAAATCCCTTACTCTTGAGTCATTCCCAGTTGTAAATGAGTTCCCCAATGATCTACCTAACATTCTTCTCTAAAGAGAAATTTATTTTTATATAAAGCTCTTTCTTGATACCCAACCTATCTCTATTCCTCCTCACTGAAAGGTCCTGACAGAACTCGAGGAGTTAAAGGAATAATTGAATTATTTATTAGATAAGGAATTTATAAGGCCAAGCATTTCACAATGGGGTACTCTCGTATTATTTGTTCGAAAGAAGGATGGGTCACTTCATATGTGTATAGATGATTATCGACAATTGAATAAGGTTACTATTAATAAGAAGTATATAATTCCAAGGATCGATGGTTGTTTTGATCAATCAGAGGAGCAAACTTTTTTTTAAAGATTGATATCCAATTCAATTATCAACAATTGAAGGTGAGAGAGTGTGATATTTCAAAGATGGCTTTTAGAACAAGGCATGATCACTTTGAGTTTTTGGTTATGTCATTCGGTTAACAAATGATCCCACGATCTTCATGTACTTGATGAACCAGGTATTCAAACCTTATTTGGACATGTTTGTGGTGGTATTCATTGATAATATATTTGTTTACTTTGAAAGTGAGGAAGAACATATGAATCACTTTATAATAGTATTGCGAACCTTGAGAGATAGACAATTATTTGTCAAATTTAATAAGTGTGAATTTTTTTTGAGATCGGTGGCATTCCTAAGTCACATTATTTCTGGTGAAGGTATAATGATTGATCCTAAGAAAATTGAAACAGTGGTTTAAACTTTTGTCTTGCTTAAATATTCGAAGCTTTCTAGGTTTGACCAGATATTATAAAAGCTTTGTAGTAGAATTGTTATCCATTGCATTGCCCTTGACCAAGTTGACCAAAAAGAAGGTAAAATTTCAATGGTCGAATGAATGTGAGAAAGCTTTCAAACATTCAAGAATCACCTTACTTCAACCCCTATATTAACATTATCAAAAAGTTTAGATGGATTTGTTGTAAATTGTGATGCCTCATGGGTTGGTTTGAGTTACGTGTTAATGCAACATGGCAGAGTCATAACATTTGCCTCTACACAAACCAAAGTGTATGAATGAAATTACTTCACTCATGATCTTGTAATGGTGGCAGTCATTTTTACCTTAAAGATTTGAGGTCATTATCTTTTTGGGGTGCATGATGACATATTCACTAATCATACGAGCCTAAAATTGAATTCAACCAAAGAGAATTGAACCTCAAGTAAAGGAGGTGGCTTGAGCTACTAAAGAATTATGGCATGAAGGTGTTGTATTGTCCGGACAAGGTGAACATGGTTGCCAATGCTAAGTCGAATATCTATGAACAATGTTGCTCATATAAAGGATGAGAAGAAAGAGTTGATTAACGAAGTTCACCGATTAGATCGTTTGGGTGTTAGGTTGAGGACTCTAATGTGCATGGGGGGTATCTTGGTTCACAATGGTTCAATGTCTTCAGTAGTAGTGGATGTGTAACCAAAGCAAGACATGGATCTGGATTTGGTTAAGTTGAAGAAGTTGGTTACTAAAACGAATATTGAAGTTTTCTCTCAAAGAGGAGATGTGATACTCTATTACTAAGGTCGCCTATATGTTCCTAAAGTTGGTAACTTATAAGAGATGATATTGAGTAAGACTAATAATTCTTGATATTCCATTCACTTGGAGATAACCAAAATGTATTAAAACCTAAGAGAGGTGTATTTGTGAAATGGTATGAAGAGGGACTAGCAACATTTATGATAGAATGTCCAAATTTGCAACAAGTGAAAGTTGAAAACAAAAAATTATGAGGTTTAGTCCAAGATATTGAAATTAGTAATTGAAAGTGGAAAGGTGTGAATATGAACTTTATTATTGCGTTGCCTCGTATCCATAGGTAACATGATTCTATTTGGGTGATTGTTGACTGAATGACCAAGTTAGCCTATTTTTTACTAGTCAAGACTACTTATTGTGTGTAAGACTACGCAAGGATGTATATCCAGAATTAGTAAGGCTTCATAGTGCTCCTATGTCAATTATTTTGGATCATGGTACTCAATTCACTTCATATTTTAGAAATCCTTTCAAAAGAGCCTAAGTACAAAGGTTAAGTTGATCATCGCTTTTCACCCTCAGACCATTGGGCAAGACGAGAGAATAATTCAAACTTTGGAGGACATATTGAGGGTGTGTGTGCTTGATTATAAAGATAATTGCGATAATCACCTACCATTAATTGAGTTTGCTTACAACAATAATTATCACTTTAATATTGAAATAACTCCTCCCAAAGCTTTCTATGGTAGAAGATATAGATCTCCCATTGGGTGTCTTAAAGTAGAGAAAGTAGCCTTACTAGGACTTGAATTGGTGTTTGAGTCCACGGAGAAGGTGAGTCTTATTAGAAGAAGGTTGAAGGTTACCCAAAATCATCAAAGGTCCTGTTCGGATATAAGGAGAAAGGAACTTGAATTTGATGTCAATGGTTGGTCTATTTGAAATTTTTTTCAATGAAAGGTGTGATATATTTTGGTAAGAAGAGAAAGCTTAGTCCCAGGTATATGAGCTCATATCAAATTTTAAGGCATCTTGATAAGGTAGCCTATGAGTTGGATTTGCCATTAGAGTTGGCATCGGTGCATCCGGTGTTCCCATGTGTACTTATTGGGGAAGTGTGTTGGTGATCCTTGTTTAATAGCGATATTGCTAAGTTTGGGTGTTAAAAAGAAAGTTTGACTTTGAGGATGTTCCCGTTGAAATCCTAGATCGATAAATTAGAAAGTTGAGAAATAAAGAAACAGCATCCATTAAGGTCTTATGGAGGAATCAAGACGTGAAAAATGGTACGTGGGTGGAAGAAATTGACTTGATGAAGTGTTATCATTATATATTTTCCTCTATTCCAGACCAAGGTACTTAGTTATTTGTGATCTAATTTATCAAATTCCTCCATTTATGTTTTTTCATGTCATATCATATGCATATATGCTCATAAAAATGATTTTAAGTGATGTTTTATACAAAAGTTTAAAACATTTCATGATATTTTCATTTAAATTACATTATTGCATTCATGTTGGGTTGTTAGATATTCATTCTACTCTACCCTAGCTAACTTTTATTCAATTCGAGGAGGAATACTCCGAAAGGAGCAATATTGTAATTTTTCATAAGTTGAAAAATCAGAATAAGGGGGAAAATATAGGAATCAATACTAGTACAATGACCATGATCCCACTCTACGGGCCGGAGATGGTCTTAGAAGTCATAGGTGAACCAAAGACTTTGAAAAAAGAACTAGAATGTGACTTGAACTACAAGTCATAATTGGAAATACGATTCCATAAAAGTCAATTATAAAAAGGCCCTAAAAAAGTTGCAAATTAATAGGTCTCAAAACATTATTTATGAATAAGTAGGGCAGGCCCATAAAAGGAAGTATGGGTCATAATTGAAGTTCGTAGAATACCTCAAAACATAGAAAAACTTTTGGGAAAAAAGGAAGTTCATGAGATGGATTCTATGACCCTATAAGAATGTACGAGTCGTATAATGGGTTCGTAGCTGGGATCCTGGAGGATTAGAAATTTGGCTAAGTATGGGAGGTTTTTACAAGGGGGTTCTACGAGTTGTAGAAGACAGTATGGGCCCGAAGAACAAGATCGTGGCTGAGATTCTACGAGTATGGTTTTTAGGTTAGAATCCATGATGGGGTATCTATGGTCGTAGACCAGTCTAAGACCCCGTAGATCCTGTATTACAGTTTTTTATTATGGGTATTTTTGTCTTTTTCTACCCTCATAATTCTAAAACCATGACATTTTTGTCTTACAATTACCTAATAATTACCCCAACCCTTATATGTTCATATCATTCTCACTCAGATCTCTTGAACTCACAAACTTTCTTAAGCTTTTGTTCTTCCTTAAGTTCTCATAGAAGTCCAAGATTGGATTTTATGTTTCACCATTAAATTCACCCAAGGTATGTGGGTATTGATCTATGGGTCCCTTTCATCCAAGGAGTCCAAGAAAATTTTAATTTCTTCAATTACTTCTAAGTATGGAAGTTTATGAATTTTAATAATTTTTATTCAATTGCATTAACAAAGATTTATATTATGATTATTGATCTATTTACACATGAATTGATGTCAATAGCATGATTTTGATAATTTACAAATGAATTCTCTACAAGACTATTTACGGTTCATACATTTTATATGGGTTCCTTGATTATGATTTCAATTGAGATTATTCTTCATGATTATTCATGAATTTCATTGAATCACACATTTTAAAGATGAACTCAATACAAGTTACCCTAGTTTACTAAGAACTATGATCATGAATCAAAATGATCTTCACCCAAGTTTCATGAAAATATTTAATTATGATTTGTGAAAGTCTTTAACGAATGAATAAAAGTTAATGAAATGATTTCTTTACCCATTCATGAATTTAAGATTTGATAAGAATAATTCTCACATTGATTGAATCACCAATATTTTAATGAGTTACTCTATGTTATGATGCTGACTTAATGATTCTAAATTTATGATTTATTTTATTGATTTATTTTTTGTTCCATTGAAATTTGACTTAGCATATCCTTGAGATGGAGTTTGACTAAAAAGACTAAGGTTATCTTTCTGAGGAAATCCTGGTAACAACCTCTTATCCAAAACTATGTGACACCATAGGTTTGTCTTATAGGTCTTGCTAGTGGATCCACATATAGCTTATGATGTTTGAATGATTGTACCATTATAGAGTTTACTTTGGAAAAGTAGCTTCTATTTTCTCGATATTGGAGTTACATTAGATTCTATATTATAGCTCTCATCATCTTACTATCGATTAAAGTGATATCCCACAAAATAACTAAATTATTTTCAAGCTTTATTATAATTAGATGCATTGACCATGTGTTTTACTTATGCTTTCATCTCATGTTTAATTTAAGTTTATAACATGATCATTGATTTTGGTCTTGCATCTGATATCTTATATTTCATGTTATCAATGTTCACCTCATACATATTACTCACATACTTAATATATTCACAGTATTGACACATATTGTTTTGGTAAATAGTTATTTTATTACCAAGGCAAATATTTATAATCAAAGAAAAATCTTTTCAAAAATCTATCAAGTCCAACTACTTCATCATCAGTCTCCTAAGTCACTAAGCATAGCAATTTTGTTGCACCATTCCTCTAGCTAATTGTCTATTATTACAACCTCGATGGGGTATTGCTTGTATTATTTGGTGACTTAGTTCATCTACACTTCTTTTCTTTATTGAAAATATCCACTGATTCCTTCTTGCCACACAAAATATGCACAACTTGCTAATACCATTTTGTATATTTACACTTTTGCTGAGTTACCTGCCGCATGTTTCATAGTCCATTCTAGTTCATCATACCATCTTATTAAATGCCTTTGAATTTGACACCACCTAAGTAGCTTACACCATGGAGATGTTGCAAATTTATAGCCAAAGAAAAGATGTTCAATCGACTATACACCTTTTTCATATATAGGACAAGAAGTGACATTTGCGATTTTTCGCTTTTAAGCTCATCCCTTGTGTATAATTTTCTATTTGCTACCAAGGTCAAGTGAAAGCTCCACTTGGGACATACATAATTTTTGAACATAATTCTTCTCTAACACATTTCTAGAAATGACCCCTCATTTATTGGTGTACCTACTTAATAGAGAATGTCTTCATGTTCATAATATCCTTATAGGAAAATCTAGCTTGTTCTAGTATCACCTTTGCTTTGAAGATTTTTCTAATCAGTCATGATGCTTGAGTTGGATAAACATCCCAGATATGCTATTTTTTTATATATAATATCTATGGATCTAGGCTATCCACAATTTGTCCTTTTGATATTATACGCTCCAGAGCTGTTTGCTATTTGTTGCCGTACTCTAGAGGCACATATCTGTCATATTAAATCCACCAACAATTCTGTGGGAGCTAATAACATTCAAAGAAATTAGATCATTATTGTAGCCTTTATTTCTACGTTACCAAAGAAATCTTCTACACACTGCCTCAACCATATGAATGATCTTCTTGGAAATGATGAACACTTGTGTCCAAAATGTCTGTATTGAAAATAAGACATTTTTGATCAACTACAAATGACATGCATATGGTAAGAACTGTATTGTCCATGTGGTTATCATGTTCACCATTTTATCAAGTAGAGGTTTACATTGGGCTATAGATAATGTTTTGTACTTAAAGGTACATCAAGATATCTCATTAGAAGCACCCTTTAGAGAACTCTAGTATATTTAATATCTCCTGCTTGTGATCCTAAGAATACCTCCCCCCCTCCATACACAAAATACATAGTATTTTTGCTCTGATAGATTCTGGATCAATCCTATGGAACATAAGTAGATCATTTGCAAATTTCAGCTGAAGAATTTGTAGTTTTTCACATTTAGGATGATATTAAAGTTAGGATTGTATTGTAGAGTCTTTAACCCTCTTGTGAGATACTCCATAGCCAACATATTTTTGATCAACTGCAAATGACATGCATATGACAAGAACTGTGTTAAAATGCTTACATGAACAAACCAGTTGCAACCATACAATAACCAGCAGGAACACAACTTTTTCAAATTTTGAAAACCACCCCAAACACAACTAATAAGAGGGAAAAATAATCGCAAAGTATATGGCACATTTTCTAGGCACATAGGTGAATATTAACGGTAAAAGTGTGAAGAACTTACCGAAATTACTTATGGAAATGGTGAGAGCTTTCGCTGTAGGTTGTGAACTGTTTTGGGACGAAAATCCTTCACTTTGAGCTTTAAAAGGGAAAATTAGCCGACATGTAAGTGGGCTTGACCCGACCCAGCCCATGACCCGGTTTTCTGCTCGGGCAATCGCGGTAAAACTCCTATAACTTTTTATTCTGAAGTCGGATTGATACGTGGTTTTGTGCGTTGCAAACTAGACTCGTAGAACTTATATTTGATAGGTCATGGACTTTATAATTCATTATATTTTGGAATATTTGGTATGATACATTTGACCCAAATTTAAGAAGGATTTCTTAAAGAAGCTTATGGTAACTTTGGTCAAACATTATCTTGCATCTTCCTTGACTCCAAAACTTAACATATGAACTTTGGAATATTAAAATACTCCTTAAAAATACATTATTATCAAATTATGCACTCTTCATTCCATCCGGAAGTGAAACTCAATTTAAATCTTTCGTAAAGGGCGAGATGCCACTTGGGCCATCTCTCTAATCCCGAATAGGCATTTAGGAAATTCCTTTGACTTAAAATTTAATCCCTTGATATTATCACATAATTGCAGTCTTATTACCCTTACGTTCTATCCAGATTCATATGTCTTATATAACATGCCACAATATTTATATTATGGAAGATGAGAATTACGGGGTCTCACAGTCTCCCCCCTTAAGAACATTCATCCACAAATGTTTCAAGGAAGACCCTTGGTTGTATTACTATCTACCACAATGTAATTTTTTGAGGATATTCTTGTTACCCTTGCAAACCATAAATTGACTTCCAAAAATTCCAATTACTAAGCTTCGTATAGCTATTCCGCGATAAAATATACAAATTACACTTTCGAATTCTTTGAAATTTAGGTTACTGTAAAAAGAAAATTGCCAATTTTGAAATATGATGCAGCTTAAGTGATAAATAGCTAAGGATACCTTTTTTATCATTTCCTCTTCGGATTCCCATGTTATTTCCTCACTATTATTGTCCTGCCACAACACTCTCACAGAGGCCACTTCTTTATTTCAAAGTTTTCTCACTTGTTTATCTAAAATAGCCATTGGTACCTCATCAAAAGGCATGTCTTAAGTGATGTGGATATCCACAATGTAAGTAATATGCAAACGATCTTCAATGCACTTCCGCAATATAGACACAAGAAACACCAAATGAACTGCTCCCAATTCTAAAGACAAATCAACCTCGTATACCACCTTGCCAAACTTCGAATAATCTAATATGATCCCACGTACCTAGGACCGATCATCCCTTTCTTTTCAAATTTCATGATACCTTTCATAGGTGATACTTTCAAGAAAACACAATCTTCCACACCAAACTCTAAGTCTCATCGTCGAACATCTATATAAGACTTTTGTCGACTCTAGGCTATTTGCAATCAATTTCTAATAATTTTGACTTTGTCCATCGCTTGCTGAACTAGATTAGGGCCCAACAACTTTGCTTCCCTGACCTCAAACCAACCGATCGGTGACCTACATCTTCGCCCATGTAGTGCTTCTAAAGGAGCCATTTTAATACTAGTTTGGAAGTTGTTATTATAAGAGAACTAGATAAGAGGTAAATGATCATCCCAGCTTCTTTTAAAGTCCAACACCCAGGCACGTAACATATCCTCAATGGTCTGAATGGTACGTTCTGCTTGTCCATCAGATTGTGGATGAAAAACAGTGCTAAGATTTACTTGAGTGCCAAGACCCTTCTAAAAAGACTTCCAAAAATGTATTATAAATTGAGCCCCTCAATCAGAGATAATTAATAATGCAACTCCATGAAGGTGAACAATTTCTCAAATATAAAGCCAAGCATAATTCTATGCCAAATATGTCATTCTTACTGGCAAGAAATGAGTAGATTTTTCAGCCTATCAACGATAACACAAATAGAATCATACCTGCGTGGAGTACGAGGTAAATCGGTGATGAAGTCCATATTTAACATGTCCCATTTCCATAGTTCAATATACTGAGTTATACCTCTAGGTCCTTTATGTTCTGTTTTCACTTGTTGGCAATTGGGGAATTGGCTACTATCTCTGCAATATCTTTTTTTTTCCATTCCATCAACAGATTTGTCGAAGGTCCTAATACATTTTTTATCGCTCCAGGGTGGGTTGAATATCTAGAATAATGGGCCTTAGAAAGGACCTCAACACTGAGCCCTCTGATGTTTGACACCCATAAGCTGCCCTGGTAGCATCTCTAGTTAGCTCATATAAAGGGTGTTGCTGTTTTGGAATACCTTCCCTCAATGTCATAAGCTCAGGATCCTCGCGATATCACTCTTCTAATTTTGTAATAAAGGAAGATTCTATTGTATTATGAATGATTACACCTCAATCGTCTGCACCTACCAATCATACTTGAAAACTAACTAGCTGACATAGGTCTTTTGTCATTTTAGCCTTATCAGCCTCAATATGGCGTAGATTGTCCATGGAATTTATGCTAAGTGCATCAACAATAACATTAGCTTTGCCGAGATGGCATAAAATATCAACATCATAATCCTTTAGTAATTCTAGCCACCTTCTTTGTCATAGGTTCAACTCTTTCTGCTTAAATAAATATTGGGGACTATGGTGGTCGATCAAAACATCAATATGAACTCTGTATAGATAATGCCACCAAATCTTTAAGGCAAAATAACTATGACGAGCTCAAGATCATGAGTAGGATAGTTTTGTTCATGTTTCCACAATTGTCCATAAGCCTATGCGATAACCCTACTATGCTGCATAAGAACACAACCTAGGCCAATTCTTGAGGCATCACAATATATCCCATAACCTTTGGTTCCATCCAGAAGAACCATGATCGGTGCGATGGTAAGCTTTTTCTTTAACTCTCGAAAACTCTATTTGCAAGCTTTAGTCTACTAAAACTTAGCTGCCTTATGCATCACGTTTGTCAGTGGTGTAACGATAGAGGAGAGTTCCTCAACAAGCCTCCTATAATTCCTACCAATCCCAAAAAGCTTCTAACCTTTATCAAATTCAAGGGTCTTGACCAGGTCATTAGTGCTTCAATTTTCTGGCCATCAACCTTAATACCACCATCTGTAATATAGCTCGCAAGTGGTCTGCATGCTCAACTTTTGACCGTGAATATATCAAGATGTTGTCAATAAATACAATTATAAATTCATCCAAAAATGGTTTAAAGACCTGATCTATAAAAGTTGTGGGGCATTTGTAAGCCCTAAAAACATAACAAGGAACTCAAAATGTCCATACCTCATGCTAAATGTTGTCTTTGGAACAACAACATCCCTGACTCATAGTCAGTGGTACCCGAATCATAAGTCGATCTTTGAAAAATATTTGGCACCCTGTAGTTGGTTGAACAAGTCATCAATCCACAGAAGAGGATACTTATTCTTGATAGTGACTTTATTTAACTTCTTGTAATCGATACATATCCGTAAGGAGCCATCTTTCTTTATCGAGTAAATCCTTCAGTTGTTTCCTTCCATTCCTGTAACTCTGCAAGATCCATTCTGTAGGGAGAAATGGATATAGGTTGCGTACTAGGAAGAAAATCTATAGAAATATTGATATTTCTTTTGAGAGAAATCCCTAGAAACTTATCAGGGAATATCATCAAGAATTCATTTATAATAGGGACTGACTTAAGGGTCACCTACTAGTAACATATCTCATCTTCCCGCTATGGTAACAAGCACCTAAACCCTTTCTACACTGCTAGCATGAAGCTACCCACATTATGTACATGGAGGAGTGGTTTATCTCATTTATGTAGAATGCTCATGTTAATGACCCATAGGTTGTCCTAAACTCTACCCTAGTCTAGACTAAATATAATGATCAAATCACTGGCCCTGTGTTTGTGGTGGTAAATTACATACTAACCGAGGTAGATATCAATGAAACGGGAGCATAAAATCACCCAGTGGCTCCATATAATACCCCATAGTATAAGCCCTCTTATTCTGCCCCTTGTCTTTATGCGTATCCCGAATTCGACGAGAAAGGTCCTCCATAGTCTAAGAAAATGCCTGTATGCGAGAAATATCTACACTGCCCTGTAAAGATGCCATCGTGCAGTCTTTGATCAAATGATCCCCCATAACTATTCATATAAAGATAAACTCTGGCGCTCATGGTACATACAATATCTAGTGCATATCTAGCCAAAGAATTAAACCTAAGGCTATACTCCCTTATGCTCATATTCCCCTACCTTAAATTGATAAAATGGTTAAGATGGGTCTCTCGAACCTCATGTGGTAAATAAGGGGCTAAAAATTCCTCAGAGAATTCTTCTCACTCTACTGGCAGGACATCAGGCACTCTGTATCTCTCCTATGCGTTGTGCCACAAGATGGAGATATCACGTAGTCGAAAGGAAGCCAGCTCCACAGCCTCGGTGATGGAGGCATGAATCACCTTCACTACTCTATACATAAGGTCTATAAAGTCTCATGACCTTCAATGGGACCAGTTCATGTTAAATCTTAGAGGAGTCAAGTGAAGAAACTCTCGTACCTTTGAGCTTTTTGTTTGATCCCTTATGACATCTGTTCTCGCCTCTAATTGTATCTCATAAATAGAAATCGTCCTGGTCAACAACTAAACTACCTCTCTCATCCCATGCTCCCCAATCTCTGGTAGATCTGTGGGTACTAGATGTCCTTGGGCTTCAACAAGTGCTGGTGAATCTGGTACTATGGATACTTGAGACTTCCTCTATGCCTCCATGGGGAATATATCCCCTGACCTGGCGATGAATGATCAATACCTTCTCTCTTATCCATATCTATTACATGTCATTCCATATCATGAGTGTAGGCAGTCCGTTAAATAAAAACCACAACGTACGATTTAGATTTCACATGTTCCTATAGCTTTGCTCTATAGAACGATCTATTTAGAGAATGAATTGTAACCATCCCTAAATGCCTCGTAGCCTCCTGATTATAAGTGTGGTGCACAACACACCCATAAGCAAGACTCTACTAGACACGACATTGTGGACTCCATGTGACACGACCTGCTCTGATTCCATATTTGTCATGCCCCAAAAGATGGAGAGGCATGACTGGCACTCAATATCACCATTGGACGAGTAAGCCACTGAACATACTAGTTACTTAAACTAGGGGCCAAAAGATCGGGTAGTATAACGTCTGAAAAACTAAGACTGAACCATTTAGGTCATGATCTGGTCATCAATGAACCAAGCACATCAGGATAGGTAACCCAAAATGATAAAGTATTGGCTAGCCGACAAGACTACAACAACATAGGTACAGTCACATACTACATATATACATACCAATCCCAAGACTAGAGACTCAAAGGCACCAAAAAAATACAATCCAAAATAACATGTCCACAATAGCCTCTAAGAGAATCACTAACACTGCCGGAACAGGGCCCCGACTATACCCAACTGTACAATAAAAATTAAGCATTCTGTGAAAGCTCCAGGAAAAGGTGGAGCTTACCAACTCACAGCTGAACTGGGCTCCTAGTGGAGGGGTCAATCAGAA
>JBCEWC010001123.1:0-44182 GCA_038996855.1 Solanum aculeatissimum
AATTAATGAAACAATCAAAACAAACATGGTTCTCTTACTAACCATACCATACCACCAAAAACCACCATCCAAACAAGTTGTTAGTCTCATGAAACCCGTATTCAATAAATCTTTCAATTGATCTTTTGATTCCTTATGTTTTATGATATGGAGGAATAGAGAAAGGATGTGTATCAGGAAGAAGATCTATGCAAAAATAAATTTTCCTCATGGGGGGAATACTAGGAAAATCATCAAAAAACACATCAGGAAACACACTAAAGATCGAAACTAACTTAAGAGTAAGGACTTCGAAATCCATATCTCTAACCCGTATAAGATGATAGATGCAATCTTTGAAAATCATTTTCTAAGATTTCAGGTACGATATGAATTAATATTTAAACACAAATATATCCTTCTATTTTATGCTGAACATCAGTTACTGGTGATAGACAAATACTGATAATAGGGGGAATTGGTGTTGGTGGCAAGTGGAACTAATAGGGCAAATAGGGAGAATCTATTGGTAGGGAGAACAAGTAAATATGCTTGACATGTCATGATTTTGTCATCATCAAAAAGGGAGAAAATAATATTATATAACTTTGGTGAATTAACAAATCATGGAAATTGATAAGAGATCATATCCCTTATGTGTTGCAAATTTAAAAGCAACACCCGACAAATAGTACGCTGATAATTCTTTTATTGTTGGTGCACGTCTGCCTGTTGTGCAATAGTTGTCTAGCCAATGAAAATACTCCAAATACTGTTGATGTTGGGTATATATTCTATCATTCTTGAGAAGAAAGTTTTGAGGTTTTCATACATAAAATTGAGTGAATGACTTTTGTGAGGCTCTCGTTTAGTACACTAAGAAGATCAGTGTTGTTTTTGCTTTTTATACTTTATTGTTCTTAGTGTTCTTATTGAGTGCTTGCATCTTGTAAATTGATTCCTACCCTATAAAGAGATTTGATAACTAGCAAGCCTTTGATTTTCATTGTTGAGATATAACTAGAGTTAGCTATGGTGAGTTAGTGAAGTCTATGTTGGCTAGAGTTAGTCAATTTAGTGGGTAGATAAGTAGCTCCTTTGGATCTTGAATCTGTGGTAGTGTTATCACAATAAGAGGGAAGAGATTTAGAGTTAAATTTCTTGATGGCAAGAGTTTGTAATCCCACATCTTGATCTTTTAATAAGAATAGAGTTAGGTTGAAATCCTGTGAGTACAGGGCGTGGTTTTCACCTCTCTTGAGCATGGGAGTTTCCATATAAAACAACTTGTGTGATTTTACTTTTCTTCTTTACTATTTGTATTATTTATTGCTTAGTCAAGGGACTTGGTCTGTTGACACTTAGTGGATGCATACATTCCATCAATTGGTATTAAAGCAAGGACTCTCTAAAAGGTTAACACCTAGAGGGGATCCTAAAGAAGAAATGGCAGTCATCTACCAACCCCCCTCGCTTTAATAGGCAATTCTATAGTTGGTGGAAAACTCGTATGCACGATTTTCTCATGGATGAAGACAGAGAGCTATGAGATATTGTGCTTGATGGTCCTCATGTTCCCACTCAAGAGGAGAAGGATGGAGAAATTACTAGAATATTTCCTAAGAATTTATAATAATACACTGATGCTGACAGGAAGAAGATTGAAAAGAATTACAAAGCTAAGAAGTTATTGGTGTGTGGAATTGGAGCAGAAGAATATAATCAAGTTTTATCTTGTAAGTCAGCAAAGGAAATTTGGGATTGCTTACGCACTTCTCATAAAGGTACTGAGCAAGTGAATGAGTCTAAAGTGAATATGCTTATTACTCAGTATGAAAATTTTACCATCTAAGGTGAATATGCTTACTACTCAGTATGAACTTTTTACCATAAAAAAAGGAGAATCTATTCATGATATGTATGAAAAGTTCTTATCTATTATCAATGAAATTTGATGCTTGGATGAATCTATTCATCCTAGCAAACAAGTTAGGAAAATCCTCAAAATTCTTCCTAAGCTAGGTTGATGCAATTATTGAAGCCAAGGATATGAAGGTGCTGACTATAGATGCTTTGATTGGTAATCTACAAACTCATGAGTTGAATAGAATAAATGATGCTGCTAAGAGGACAAGTCACTAGCTCTGATTGGTGACATAAGGTGAGGAATCTAAAGAAGATGAAGATCAGATGACATATCTCACTAGAAGGTTTCAAAAATTGTAAGGAAACATAAATGTTTCAAGAGGAAGGAAAATCCTTGTAGAGTTTCTATTGCTAATGATTTGCGTGATAAATGTGAAAAATCAGGACATTTTATCAGAGATTGTCCAATGCACAAGATGAAGTATAAAGATTATGTTAAGGATGGAGGCAACAAAGATAAGTCAAGGGAATAGGTCCTTGATAGAAAAATTATAAAGGCTACAATAGTCTATGTGGTGAAGATGGTTCTTGTTGTTTGGAAAAATTTCTCAAGTGAGTCAGAGGAGTCTGAGCCCCCAGAGGATGCCTCCTTGATGGTTGTGAAGGATGAGGATGAGATTTTCAATATAATATTTGCATTTATGGCAAAATTTGATGATGATAAACCTGAGGAAGTGGTAACTCTGTCTTATTTTAAGCAAAATTTGCATATGTTTTCAATTAAGAAGTTGAGAATATTAGTTGTCATTCTTATTGATTCAATTACTGAGTTAACAATTAAATCTTGTTTAAGATGAAAGACTTGCCTTAGTTTCTCAGTTATCTAAAGTGGAGCAATATGTTTTATATCTGGAAATGGAAAATGTAGCTTTTGGTGAAAAATTGAAGGAAGAAACAATGGGTTGTCACAATGGGAAAGAAAAGGCTAGTAACTTGCAACTTGAACTTGAAGCCAGTTTGAATGATGCTGAGATACAACTGGGTATGCAACTAGAAAGGAATATTCAATTATAAGAGGGCCTAGACTGAGTAAAAAAAGAGTTGTCCAAATCACTCAAATCGACTGCTTCTTCTAAAATTGTAGAAGCTCTGACTCATCGAGGAGACAATAGTAAGAAAGGTCTGGGATTCATGAAAAAGTGTCTATCTCATGACACACACAGAAAAATGTCAATGAGTCTGATTTATTGTTGTGCACTCACTATGGAAAGGATAGTCGTCTAAAGATTAACTGTCCTGCAATAAAACTTTTACAAGAACATTTGGTAAGATGCTTTGAATAGAAGAAAAGGAGAACGGGACCTAGTCCTAGGTTAAACTTACAAAATAATTCTAAGCTAAAGAAAGTGTTGTACCTCCTGGGATAAGAAAATTGCTAATTATCCCCTTATCTGCTTATTGGGAACTCAGATTGAAATAGGTTCCTCAATCTAACAAGTGATCTCTTATAGATAAGTGAAGGAAGCAACAAACAATGCTGATATATGGATAGTGACTGCTCAAAGCATATGAATGGAGATGTTGAAATATTTCTTTCACTCAAAGAACTTCAAGGTGGAGGTGTCTCATTTGGGAATGGCAAAAAATGTTACATTCTTGGTATTGGAATGATTGGAAGGTCATTAGAATACTTCATAGAAAAGGTTTGTTATGTGAATGTGTTGAAGTTTAGTCTATTCAGTGTATCTCAAATTTGTGACAAGGGAAATGAAGTAAGATTCTGCTAAAAAAAATTGTATTGTTACCAACTTAGTTTCACAAGAAATGATTCTTGTGGGGAAAATGGTGAATAACATGTATGTGGCTAATCTGAATTCTATATAGAGAGATGACCTTATATGTATTAGTGCTCAAAATGAGAATACAGAACTTTGGCACGAAAAACTTGTTCATGTATGTTGCTTATTGGTTAACAAGCTTGCTTCTAAGGACCTAGTCCATGGGCTACCAAAAGTGAAGTTTAAAGAAGATAAAATTAGTTAAGCATGTGTTAAAGAGAAGAAGACTAGATCCTCATTCATGCATAAGAAGTAGGTCATTTATACTAGACCATTAGAGTTAATTCATATGGATCTATGTGGGCTAGTGAAGATTCAAAGCAGAAGAGGAAAGAAGTACATTTTGGTGGTTGTAGATGATTATTCATGTTTTCCTTGGACCATATTCTTGTGGTCAAAGGATGAAACCTATGATGTCTTTGTAATCTTTGCTAAAATGACACAAACTAAGTTGAAATGTAAAATTGATATCTTTAGTTCAGGTCTGATCATGGAACTAAATTTGAAAATACAAGGATAGATATCTTCTGTGCAGAAATAGAATTCATCATAATTTTTAAGCTCTCAAAACTCCTCAATAAAATGGTATAGTAGAAAGGAAGAATAGAACCTTGGTGGATATTGCCAGGACAATGCTGATAGATTATGGACTTCCCAAGAACTTTTAGGCTGAAGTTGTGAGTACTGCTTATTATATGACTAATAGATGCTTGATCAGATCTATTCTTAAAAAAGAACCCTATGAGTTTCTCAACAATAGGAAAGCCTAAAGTAGTTACTTGAGAGCTTTTAGTTGCGAATGTTTTATTCTAAACAATAGGAAGGATGATTTGGGTAAGTGTGATGCAAGAAGTAATGAAGGTGTATTCGTTGGTTACTCAAATTCCAACAAGGATTATAGAGTTTTTAACAAAAGGACATAGTGTATTGAAGAAAGTGTTCATGTGATCTTTTATGAGTTTGGTGATCTTGAAAGATTAAAGGATCAAGATAATGCCAAGTTTGAAGAACTACTACAGTTCCATTAGGATGGTGTCAATGCTGATCAAGATGATAAGAATAATCAAGAGCAGACTAATTTTGATTTTTTAGGAGATACAGGTGTTCTAGATGAAGGACTTGGTCCTAAACAAATGCTAATGATGAACAAGGCACTTTCTAAACAATCTAAAAATCCAGATGATGGAGAAGTCAGTGCTAAAATTGAAGAAGAAAGTCAGGCTCCTAAAATATCCTTATGGAAACATAAGTCTTCTCACCCTTTGGATAATGTTATCTCACCTTTGGATTTTGGAATTCAAACCTAACCAAAGATGAGGAATATGGTTGTATTTTCACCTTTTATCTCTTCTATTGAGATTAAAAATATGAAGGAGGCATTAAGAGATGTTGATTAGGTACATTTCATGCAATAAGAGTTGCATCAATTCAAAAGAAGTAAGGTGTGGCACCTGGTCCCTAAGTCATCTGATAAAACAATCATTAGAACCAGGCAGGTCTTCAAGAACCAACTAAATGAACATGGTTCTATTGATCAAAATAAATCAAGGTTGGTGGTTCAAGGCTACAACTAGGAAGAAGAATTGATTATGATGAAATATTTTTTCCTGTTGATAAAATGGAAGCCATAAATTTTTTTATAGCTTTTGTAGCATTCATGGGTTTCAAGCTCTGTCAAATGAATGTCAAATGTGCCTTATTGAATGTCTATCTAAAGTAAGAAGTAGTTGTTAAACAACCTCCTGGATTTGAAGATATTGATTATCCCAACCATGTATTCAAATTGGACAAGGCTTTGTATGGCCTGAAACAAGCACCTAGAGCTTGGTATAAGCGATTGTCTAATTCCTACTAAAGAATGGGTTCAAAAGAGGCAAAATTGATAATACACTATTTTTACAGACAAGAGGAAGGGACCTGCTCATCTAATAAGTTTATGTTGATGATATCATCTTTGGTCGTACTTCTGAGTCTATGTGTAGTGAATTCTCAAGCTTGATGGGGAGTGAATTTAAAATGAGCATGATGGGTGAATGTAGTTTATTTTTGGTTTGTAGATTAAACAAACTTCTAAAGGAACCTCAATTATTCAAGAAACATACATCAAGAAGTTGTTAAAAAAATTTATAATAGAGGATGCAAAGCCTATTGATACTCCTATGGGAACAAATTTGAAGTTGGATGCTGATGAACTTGGTCCTAGTGTTAATGAGACTATATACAGGGATATCATAGGATCATTACTGTATTTGAATACAAGTTGACCATATATTGTGCTTAGTGTTGAAATGGTTGCAAGTTTCCAAGAAAAGCTAAAAGATTCCTATTTGAAGGTTGCTAAACGAATCCTGAAGTACTTGAAGAAAATATAGGACTTGGTCCTATACTATCCTACAGGTGATTTTTTAGAGATGGTTGGTTATGCCAATACAGACTATGCTAGGTATCAAGTAGACAGAAAAAACACACTTCCTTAGATCATGTCTTGTATCTTGGGGAACTAAGAAAATAAATTCTATTGCTCTTTGAACTGTTGAAGCTGCGTATGTAGTTGCTGCCTCATCTTGTGCACAATTGCTATGGATTATACAACTCAAGGATTTTTGTGTTATAACACATATCATTCCACCATTGTGTGAAAACACTAGTGCCTTGCATATGACAAAGAACCCAATCCATCATAAGAGAACCAAACATATTGATGTGAGAAATCACTTCTTGTGGGACAATGTAGAAAAGAGGAATATTACAATTTTGTAAAACCGAAGATCAAATTGTTGACATTTTTACTAAGTCCGAGTAAGGATCTATTTGAAAAGAACAGACTGAAGCTTGGAATGCTAAAAATAGAGCGAGTCTCTTGTAATTAAGGCAAATCAACTCTTTTTGGCTATGATTAGAATGGAATATATCCATTTTTTTTGTAATTCATGTCTTTAATAAGGTCATCTATTGTACTTTCTTTAGTATAAACATGTAGGAGATTGAGATAAATGGAAAGAACAAAAGATCAGTAAACAAGTTTTGGGCAAAAAATTTGAAACTCCAGTAAAAAAGGACCTAGTCCTCGCTCAAAAGGTCAGCATTCTTAGCATTTATTTTCTTGTGAGAATCAATAAGTTTGACTGTTTGAGTCAGTGGATAGCTATCCCATTACCTTGAAAAACCCAATAGTCCTCTTTATTCTCAAAGGGACTAAAAACCCTTTACTTTCTCATTCTTCCTCTTTTTCCTAAAAAAAAGGTCCTTATAAACTCCTTTCGGTCTTAGTTTTTGTTCAAACCTAGTATTATTCCTATGTTCATAGTTTCTTTTTTCTTTGTGTTAACAATGCTTCAATTATCTCCTTCTTCTCCTAAATTACCAGAAGCTCAGAACAATATCATCTCCTCAGAACACACTCCATCTGAAATTTTACCCTCTGTGTCCTTACCTTCAATTTTGTTCTGACTGAGAAAGCTCATATCACTGAATCTATGCCAACAATTGTTTGAGACAAAGCCACTAAACTTCTCTTATAAAATCTTCCATCACAGATCCAAATGATACCAAAGCTCTCTATCCATCTGAAACCCCTCTACCTGAAATATCCTTGGTTGGTATTAAACTAGGATCACCATCTCAACCTAGTTCCATAATAGGGAATTTTTCTAATTTTTCATTAAAAGGAGATATTTCTACAGAAAGAAGAATATAATCAAATATCCTAGTTGTCAGTGAAGAATTAGTGACTCAGAGTCTCTAAAAAATAAAAGAAAGTCCGAACAACCCATTCTGTAATGAAAGAAAAAAACTCTAGGAGAGGTTGTTTGTATTACTGATTCTCCTTTTATTGTTACTCATGGTATAAATTTTCCTCTTGCCTCTAGTTTAAACAATGATGATGAAGATGATCATCCCCTTTCATGAAAGGTCAAACAAAGCATGGACTCTATGTCTAGTAAAGGGAAGGAGAAAGTAGTTAAGGAAGAGAAGTTGAAAAGGAAGAAATTGTTATCCACCAGAAGTTCTACATAGAAGCTGATGAGTGATTCTATGAAAGATAACAAAGTTCGCACCTATGCATATCGAAAATTAAAAAGGCCTAAAATTATAGAGGACTCGATCCCAGAAGATGAGGCAATAAGTGTATTACAAGGGATGAATGGAGCTGAAGCAGGTGTTTTCGTTTCTACCAGTAAGAAGAAAATGGAAACTGAGTTGGAAAGGGAGAGTGGTAGCAGGAAAAGTGTGAAAAAGAATTATACGGAAAAACGTCAATAACAAAGAAGGGTGAAGGTGAAAAAAAGGGACTAGGGATGATTTTTTATACCAAGATGGTCCTGAAGAAAAAGGACCTAGTAAAAAAAAAAAAGGAGTAAGTTCTCTTTAAGCTAACCAGAGGCAAAAGAATTGAAACTTTGAAAACTTACAAAGCCCTTAATGAAAGAGTCTTTGATTATGAAATCATGAGTAAGTCAGGAATGTGTAACCTAGCTAATGCAGTAGAATTGCAATCTTGGATTCACTTGTTTGAATCATATTCCTATTTTGCATGAAGTTCAAGTTCGAGAATTTTACTATACTTTGGAGTTTGGTGATGATGGAAGTTTGAGTACTAAAGTAGGTGAAAGATAATTGAAGTTAGATGAAGTGGTCCTAGGAAAGATTCTTGAAATTCCTAATGAATAGATCAGGTTCGTAGTTAGAAAGACTTGCTCTAAGGCTTTTGTCATAGAGTGTGGCAAATTGCAAAATCAGAGCAGTGCAAGCATTCTTAAAAAGTTTATAAAGAGAGTATATTAGTTGATTTTTGAATTCATCAACAAGGTGCTTCTTCCAAGATCTGAAAAGAGTATAGTCTCTTTTACAACTGATCTCCATTTGATGGAAGCTCTTAGCAAATTTGATGAAATAAATTTTCCTACCATTATTCTTAAACATTTGCACAAGACTGTGGTAATCAAAGATGGAAAATATGGTTTGGGATATTGATTTTTGTTGTCAAAAGTGTTTAGTAATTTTTTATTACCTCTTGGAGAAGGGGTAAAAGACATTGTAAAATAGACTTTCTCACCAAACACTCTTATTGAATGTGAATGTATTAATGAAAAATAGGACAACTTAGAAAAGTGCCTTGTTTGTTGGCGGAACAAAGTCAAATGAAACAAGAGATGGAGAATTTGACCACCTTATTCGAGAAAAAAGATGTAGAAATTGCAGTGTTGAAGGCTCAACTGATCAAAGATCAATTTGAGGATCTGGTTCAGTAGAGATCATGAAATTAAAGACTCAGAATGCCAAGTTGCATGTCCAAGTTATAGATCTCAAAGAAAAATTGCTCCATCATCATGCCGATGCAGATGTTCGTCCTACTTTTATTATCCATTCCTTAACCCAAAAGCTCCCCTCCTTTTGATATCTATTTCTACCCTTTCTTTTTATGTCTTCTATCAACTGTCTGTCTTTATTATTCTCCAACTAGACTATTGTACTATTTTTGAATGTTCCTTTTTGTTTTTAATGAAATGCATGTTCTTGTTCACTCTTATTTGTCTTTTATTTTCTCTTTCATATTAACATGTGTGGCCTTTGTCCATTGATCTTTTTATGTATGCTTTCCATTATTCTTGGTTTATTGTGTGTTCTTTTTTATGATGCCAAAAGAGGGAACATATGTTGAACATCATATATTGGTGATAGATAAATACTGATGATAGGGGGAACTAGTGTTGGTGACAAGGGAAACTAATACAAGGCAAATAGGGAGAATCTATTGATAGGGGGAACAAGAAAATTTGTTGGACATGTAATGGGTTTGTCATTATCAAAAATTGAAAAATAATATTATGTAGTTTTGATGATTTGACAAGCCATGGGAACTGATGAGGGATCTGATCCCATATGTGCTACAAATCTGAAAGTGACAATAGTACACTAACAATTCTGTTATTATTGTTGCGCGTCTATCGGTTGTGTAGTAGTTGTCTAGCCAATGACAATGTTACAAATATTGTTGATGTTGCGTATATTCTATCTTTATTGAAAATAAAAATTTGAGGGTTTCCATACATAAAATTTAGTAAGTGGTTTTTGGGAGGCTCTCGTCTAGTACACTAAGAATATCAGAGTTCCTTTTGCTTTGTGTATTTCATTGTTCTTAGTGTTCTTATTGAGTTCTTGGATCTTGTAAATTAATTTCTACTCTACAAAAGGATCTGATAGCTAGCAAGCTTTTGTTGTTCATTTTTGAGATATAGCTAGAGTTAGCTATAGTTCGTTAGTGAAGTTTATGTTGGTAAGAGTTAGTCGATCTAGTTGGTGGTTGTGTAGCTGCTTTAGAGCTTGAATCTATGGTAGAGTTGTCACAGTGTGAGAGAAGGGATTTAGAGTTAAATTCCTTATTGCAAGAGTTTGTAATCACACATCTTGCTTTTTTTATGACAATGGAGTTAGGTTGAAATCCTATGAATACCAGTCGTGGTTTTCACCTCTCTTGAGCCAGGGGTTTTCCACACAAAACATCTTGTGTGATTTTGCTTTGCTTCTATACTATTTTTATTATTTATTGCTCAGTCTAGGGACCTGGTCCATTGAGACTCAGAAGATGCGTACATTCCATTTCATTCAAGGGCTGACTAATTAGAAAATTGAAACCTAACCACTTAGGTTTTGTAATCAATAGATGCATAACATGCATGGAGCCAATCCATACCAAGGATAACATCAATATCAATCATACTAAGCTTTTGGGGTAACTTTTATGATGTATTGATACTAGTCAACTTCTATAGAATCTTTTAGACAAAATAAAATCACTAAAAGGAGTATAAACTGAAAAAGACTCTAATAAGAGCTTGTAACTATAATAAAATTTCATAACAAGATATGGAGTGCCTTACTAAGCCTACCAACCTGTAGTAGTCTAAGTGTGAGTTTGGGCTTGAAGTTGATCACCACCACCTCTATAATAACTCATATAGTGACTAAAAATGCCACACCTAAAGCATACTCCTAATCTTTCTAAGCACTTCTCTCTATGATTCTTCTTACGCTTCTTGGATATGGTGTTAGCTCAACCAGTCGAAGTCCCACCTTGACCTATAGGATTAGATACCCTATCTTTGTCAACACTTTGGACCATAACATTTGATTAGTAGGATTGGAGAATGTAAGACCCCACATGTTGAAAAGTATGAAAATGCAAAAAAGAAAAGAATCTAGAAATTTTCTGGGCAATAATGGTTCTTACTGAGAGGTTCTACGGGTCGTATGTTAATCCACAGGTCATAACCTGTGCTCGTGGAATGATGGTCGAACTTAGTAAAATATTGGTTTTTGAAGTTGGGAGTACGAGATATCAAGCAACTCATACAATGGTGCATGGGTCGTAAGTCTAGTCATTGAATGTGATTCAAAGAAAGGTTTCAAAGGGTCCAAAATATTAATAGACGAGACCCTTTCTTATGACCGTAAGATGGAACACGACCCATAATCAGGGTCCCGTGGTCTTGTCCATAGAAATTTAAAGGGGGTAATTTTGTCATTTCCTAATATTGTAAACTTATACTACATAGTTTATGCTCCCAAATCTGCCTTTTCAACCTTATACATTACTCAACACCTTCATTCCTACCCATTCTAAAATAACTCAAGTCCCAAATCACTCATAAACTCTCCCAAGTTCTTGAAGGCTCTCAACAAAGAAATGCAAGCTAGGGTTTTATATTTCATTTTATTTTGAAAAGGTTTTTCCATCTCCTACCACCAAGGTATGTAGTTTTTGAATGTGGAAAACTTTCTTTCACAAGCTCAACCAATCTTCTTCCTTATTTATTTTCAAGTTATGGGAGTTTATGGAAGTCTTTATGAACTTTTTTTTATGATATTATGAATTATTTCATGATGTTTTATACTTACATACTATTATACCATGCCAAGCGATGTGTAATCTATGATTTAAATGAGGGTTTGATGATACCCTAGCCAAGTTTTATTGTGCTTGTTCATAGGTTATTTTGAATATGTTCAAGTGATATTATTTTACTCCTCTCATGACGTATACTCTTGAATTGCATGGTTTTAAGTTTCATGTGCATGAACCCACCATGATTTGATTAAAAATACATGTTAAGACTCTTATATGATGAATGCCTATGGAAAATTACGTATGTTATACATGTTGAGACTATTATGAGGGCCAACAAGTATGGTATGAGCTCATGAGCATGATATGGATGTAAAGAATGATGTAAAGGTATATCTTTGATGTTACAAGAATGTCTTAATGAGCTAATCCAATAATGATATTATGATGTTTTGAGATTATGCATGTTATGGCTATAACTATGTTTCAAGTATTCTGTGGGATTGTGGCCTAGCACCAAGAGGACCTTGGTAGTCTCCTATTGTCCCTAAACTATGTGCCACCATAGGCATGAGGTTGATCCTTTTTATGGGATTGTACCTACCAAAATGACAGTGATGTAAGGTAAGGATAATAGTTGAAACTACTGAAAAGGCTATGCCATAAGGTTAGGATATCATGTGAAACACCCCGAAAAGGTCATGTCGTAAGGTGATGATATTTCTAAAAAGGATATGTCGTAATGATAGTGTTCAGTTTATCTTGGCAAAGTTGACCACTCCATGTCTGGTATGGAGTGAACATCGAGATCCCCAGTAGTAGCTCGCTTGGTCTTACATGTAGGTTATGGTCCCTTCCCACTTGTATATGATGTCATGTGATTTTGATGATTCTTCATGTATGTTTAACCAAGCATTTTCCATACATGATATATTGGGACCACATTCATTGATTATAACTATGCATATTATTTATTTATGGATTATGCTTCATCGATGCATTTGCACCCCACATACTTTGTACATTCCAAGTACTAACATATACTTTTTTTCCTACATGCTCTAACCATGTAGGGACAAGAGCTCATTTTCATCCTTCTCCTCCACGTGGCTAAGTGGTGCGATCAAAGATTTTTTATTGGTGATTCCTTCGCTTCTGAGGATAATATTCACTTGCTTTCATGCTTTATTTATAACTTGTCTATTTTTTGATACTATCTTTTCAAGGTGAGCCCAGGAGATTTCTTGGCCTTCGTTCCATTCATAACTAGAGGTGTTGTTTAACATGGTTATGTTATGTACGTTATGAGTTTGAATCTTTTGCCTTTGGTAATTATGGAAGACTCTCTTAGTCTATTATTCCCTTCTACATGTTGAATCTTGTTGTTGATGAGATGGAAGTCCCAAGTCTATAATTTCCCTCATAGAGTTAGTTAGACTTTCCCACTCCTTAGAATTTATTTGCTACTTGATTCATGCTAATCCTTTTCCCTATAACATCCCCATATTGTGAGTCCAAAGTCCTTCTTCCCTTAGAATTATTTGCTACTTGTTTATTATTATTACGTTTTTACAACCAAGGATGTGCTATAGATGCTTAAGAAGGCTTGTTTGGGGTCCCTTCTGGTTCCTCATTCACCGTGTCATATCTAGACCCTAGGCTTGGGTTATGATAAGCTTGGTATCTAAGCACTAGATTTGAAACTGATCCTTGGAGATCCAATACACCGCATTAAGTAGAGTCTTGTTCATGGTTGTGAAGCACGCCACGACTATGAATAAAAGGCTATGAGGCATTTTAGGAAATGAATCACTTCTTCATACTCTATGTCATTGTTTAGATTTGAAATAAGGTTTTCTATCTATAATAGGTTGTCTTTTTCTCTTCTAGATCATGCCACCAAGATGAATGGCATAAAGAGTTCCCACTCCTGAGGGTGAACTGGCTCCTCGGGCTCCTTAAGCTCCCCAAGATGAAGAGGAGTCAGTCACGCCGAATACTAGAATATGGTCACTTTATTGGCAAGGGTCGTGGCCAGCCAAGGAGTTCAAGCTCCCCATGCTCCTACATAATCTTCAAGGGTGATAGATTTTACAATGATGAATCCCTTGGAATTCTATGGCTCAAAGGTCGAAGTAAAACCCCAATAGTTCCTCGATGAAACGTATAAAGTCTTATCTATCATAGGGATATGTTTGGAAGACAAAGTGAAACTAATGACCTATCAACTTAAGGGCCTTTCGCAAACATGGTACAACTAATGAAAGATGGAGAGGGCAGATGATGAGCCCATTTCTTGGGAGGAATTCAAAGTTGCTTTCCTAGAATGCTTTTTCCCGATTAAACTTACGGAAGCAAAATAATGGAGTTCATGAACCTCAAGCAAGGTTTTATGAGTATTAGGGAGTATTCCCTTAAATTTAATGATCTCTCAAAGTATGCTCCTCACTTGGTCACCGATGTTAGGGCAAGGATGCACAAGTTTATTTTGAGTGTGTCTAATTTGATCAACGAAGAGTGTCGTACCTCTATGCTTATTAGGGATATGGATATACCACAGCTTATGACATACGTTAAACAACTTGAAGGGGAGAATCTTAGGAAGAGAAGGATGAGGGAGTTGAAGAGGACTCAACTTGATGGATATTTTTAAGGTACTAAAGATGGTCAATTTCAACAAGGACATAAATTCCAATGATAAAGATCCTCCAATGTCCATGGCCAAAGGTTTGATAATGATTGGGTGTCCAACCCTAGAGATCAAGGTGGCAATGGTGGGATGACTCTTCCAAGATGCCCAAGGTATGCAAGGAATAACAGTGGTGCATGTTTGAGGAACAAGGGTGCTTGTTTTGGGTGTGGCAAGATGGGACACAAAGTTGTCGAATGTCCTCATGCTCAAAACAAGGGTAGAGATGGTCATCCTCAAGGACAAGGTGCTCATGGTGATCAAAGGGCACAAAGTGGACAACAAGGAGGTACTCCACATCACAAATGGTTCTATGCTCTCCAAGGGAGAAGAGATGTGAATGGGGTGCCCGATGTTGTTATTGGTATGTTAAAGGTTTATGATTTTGATGTGTATGCTTTATTAGATACGGGTGCTACTCTTTCTTTACTTACTCCTTTTGTTGCTAATAGGCTTTATGTGTGTCCCAAGTTGTTGTGTGAACCCTCTGAAGTATCTACCCCCATCGGTGAGTCCATTCTTACTAGAAGAATCTATAAGGGTTATCCCATGTCTATATTGCATAAAGTTTTGATTTGTGATTTTGTTGAACTCGACATGGTAGATTTTGATATCATTCTTGGGATGGATTGGTTACATGCATATCATGCTATAATTGATTGTAGAACTCGTCAGGTTAGATTCCAATTCCCAAATGAACCCATCCTTAAGTGGGAAGGTCATGATTCGGTGGCCAAGGGTAGGTTCATCTCTTGTCTTAACGATCGAGAGTTAATTTCTAAAGGTTGCATGTATCATCTTGCAAGAGATAGGTATGTTGAGTCTAATGTCTCTTCTATTGATTCAGTTCTGGTGGTCAATGAGTTCCTTGATGTCTTTCCCGATGAACTTCCTAGTGTCCTTACCAAAAGGGAGATAGATTTTGGCCTAAACCTCCTCCCCAATACTCAACCTATTTTTATTCCTCCTTACGTATGGCCCCAATAGAGTTGAAGGAGTTGAAAGATCAATTGAAGGACCTATTGGAGAAAGGATTTATTAGGCCTAGCAAGTCACTTTAGGGAGCGCTGATGTTGTTTGTAAGAAAGAAAGATGACTCACTTAGAATGTGTATCGACTACCAACAACTCTATAAGGTCATCATAAAGAATAAGTATCCTTTGCCAAGGATAGATAACCTATTGAATAACTACAAGGATCTAGTCACTTATCAAAGATTGACCTTTGGTCCGAGTATCATCAATTAAGGTTAAGGGAGTATGATATTCCCAAGATAGACTTCCGAACAAGATATGAGCCTTTTGAGTTTATGGTGATGCCCTACGTCCTAACTAATGCTCAAACGGTATTTATGGATCTCATAAATAGGGTCTTTAAACCCTACCTCAATATATTTGTAGTGGTCTTCATTGATGATATTTTAATCTATTCCTGGAGTGAAGAAGAACATGTGACACATTTGAGGGTAGTATTGCAAATGTTGAGGAGAGAAAGATTGTATGCCAAGTTTGACAAATGTGAATTTTTGTTGAAGGAAGTTGCATTCTTGGGTTATGTTGTGTAAGAACCCGGACTTCGTGAGACCTTTTTTATGCTTAAAATCAAGTTTCCAGAAGTGTGTGCCCTATGGAGGGCTTGTGTATGGCTTGGTGTGTGGCTTAATAAAGGATTTTAGGCTTGGTGGCCCTCTAAGGCACCTTTCACGAGCCGTGTGTCTCACCACTAGCCGTGGAAGGGGCCCTTGGTAGATGCCCCAACCTTCAAGACAAGAAATTAGCTAAGGCAGGCCACTAGGAGACCCTACATGGGTCATGTAACCTCACACGGACCGTGAGGGTGTCTCGTGTAACCTACCACGAGCTGTGGTGAGGTTTCTCATTAAGCTCTCTTCCCAAAATTTTATTCTAAGTATAAAATTACCATCTCGAAAATTGGTGCCTTCATACAGATGATCATACGGTCAGTGATACATCACAAGGACCGTTGCACCTTCAGTGGAAGTTCCCTTGACCTGGAAATTTTCTGAGGTTCCTCTCACACACCATTCACATGAGCCGTGTGACTCCTTGACAAGACCGTGGACACTTTTTAAGACTTGTTTCATTAATGGTCTTTTTGTAATTTTGAGTCATTCTGAAGGTCTTTTAGGACCTTAATGCCTATCCTAAGCCCTCAAATTAGATTTTATTCATTCATTCACTCTCATTCCTCATTCTAACTCTCAAATTCAAATCCTAAAACACTCTCTAAAGGTCTTGTGATTGAAGATTCAACTTAGGGATTCAAGGAAGACTTCATTCTCAAACCAATTTCTTCTTGTTTCTTCTAATTACCCAAGGTATGTGGGATTGATTCATGGTACTCTTTCAACCATGAATACCCAAAAGCTTTTACTACTTAAATAATAATTTTCAAGCTTCCTTTAAATGTGGGTCTTTAAATTTATTATTGATTTGATTAATATAAAGTATGGGCTATATTTGATTATTAATTTTAAAGTGATTTAAGCCCTAATTTGATGAATTACATTGATGTTATGAAGGTTCAACTATATATGTCCCTTTAATCTTTAATTCTATGCATGAGTAGTTTAAATTATTGATTTCCTTATGATCTATGTATGAAACTTTCTTATTATGTTGTTTTAATTATGAATCTCTATTACCCATGCTATTCTCTTATCATTTTTCATGCATGAGCATTGATTTTATGAAGTATATGATGTGGGCTAAGACCCAATGATGTTTATGACTAAGTTCCAAGTATGGGTATTACAAGAATGTGATCATATCATGTCTATGTTATGTCTCTTTGAACAATCATGGGTGTTTACACCAATATGTATGAGTATTATGGAGCTATTTCTATGCATAAAAATATGACTTGAAGTATGATTTGGCTTGTTAGCCCAAGTATGCATGATTATGAAGTACGTTTGGCCTTTAAGCCTAAGAATGCATGAAATAAATTGAAAGACTTATCCTCTTTTGAAAGCATGTATATGTATATGTATTATTATGGAATAATGACTTTGCACCGAGTGGATTAGAGGAAGGGAGGGGTATCTCCAAGGGTCTTTACTCTTTTCCCATAAACTATGCGCCTAACATAGGTCATGTTTATGCCCCTTTTTAGGGATGATTATGTATGGATCTACCTTTGGCAAGTAGGTCACCTCTTTATCCATTTTGGGTTATATGACGGAGTTCCAAGTTATAGCTCACTTGGTCTTATGTTAGTTGAGGACCCATCCCTCTATGTTATGGTTACTATATCATTCATGCATCATGAATTTCATGGCATATTGATATTATATTTTTTCTATATATATATATATATATATTTATTCTTTTATATACGTGTTTGTGTCATCTAACATTGATTTATAGATTATTCATGTTCATATGCATTGCATGCCCGCACACTTAGTACATTAAAATATACTAACGCATACTCTTTTGCCTAGATAACCTAATCATGTAGAGACTTGAGACTATCATCTTCCACCTCTTGACAACTAGCTTGGTTGACAAAGAGTTGCTTGTGGTGAGTACTATCATCCAATGACAAACCGCCTCCTATCTACCTTTTTATGTTATAATATTTATGTCTTTACTTTGAGGGTGAGCTTGGGACATGTATTGGCCCCCATCCTATTCTAGACTTGAGGTATTGTTGGACATCATGAAGTCTTTCGCAAGAGTATGTTATGTTTATATTTGGGAAGTTATGTTGCATATGATGTTATGATGATATGGATATGATGATGTATGGAAATGTGGAAAGTCCTAAGTCCCTTCTATCCCCATAGTGTGAGTCATACTTACCTGTTCCTTAATATTATATGCTATGTGCTATGTGAATCCATACGAATCCTCATCCCTTTGACATCCCCATAGAGTGAGTCATACTTACCCATCCCGTAGAACTAGGTGTTTAATGTATATCTATGTGCTTTTGAACCAATGATGTGCAAATGTATGCTTTGAGGCTTATTTGGGGACTCTCGGGTTCCCATTCTCTATGTCACTCCTAGGACCTAGGCTTGGGTCATGACATGTGGTGTTGGATAAAAAGATTAAAGTGGATTCCAAAAAGATGAAGGTGGTGAGAAATTAGCCTAGACCCTTAACTCCAATGGATATTAGGAGTTTCTTAGGCTTGGCAGGGTACTACATGAGATTTGTTGAGGGGTTTTCTTCATTTTCTTCACCTTTGACAAAGTTGACACAAATGAAGGCCAAATTTGTGTAGACCAATGAGTGTGAAAGAAGTTTCCAAACTTTGAACGACAAGCTTAGATCCTCTTATATTTTGGCCCTATCAGAAAGGTTAGAAGGGTTTGTGGTTTATTATGACACTTCAAGGGTTTGTTTTGGATGTGTATTGATGCAAAGTGGCAAAGTCATTGCCTATGCTTCTAGGAAACTAAAGGTGCATAAGTATAATTATCCTACCAATGATCTTGAGCTAGCGGCTCTTTGTATTTTCTTTAAAAATATGGTGTCACTATTTATATGGGGTTCGAATAGACGTGTTCACTAACCACAAGAGTCTCAAATATGTGTTTACTCAATGGGACCTTAATTTGAGACAAAGAAGGTGGTTGGAACTCCTTAAAGACTGACATGAGTATGCATTATCATCCTGACAAGGATAATGTTGTGGTCGATGCTCTAAGAAGGGTATCCATTGAGATTATAGTTCTTATTTATGACGAAAAGAAGGAATTAGCAAAAGAAGTCCATTGGTTGGCTAAGTTGGGGGTTAGATTGAATGAAACCAAAGATGGAGGTATGGTGGTGAAAGTTGGTTCCAAGTATTCCTTGATTGAAGAAGTCAAATCTAAATAAGATCTTGATCCCGCTTTGGTGGAATTAAATTCATTGGTGAAGGATGACAAGGTAGAGGTTTTCTCCCAAGGGGGAGATGTTCTTAGGTACAAAAATAGGTTATGTGTACCCGATATTGTTGGGTTGAGAGACTTAATTTTGAAAAAGGCACATAATTTATCTTATTCAGTTCACCCCGATTCTACCAAGATTTATAATGATTTGAGGGAAGTATATTGGTGGGGTGGTATGAAGAGGGATATTGCCAAATTTGTAGTTGGTTGCCATAATTGCCAACAAGTCAAGGCCAAATATTAAAGGTTGGGTGGCCTAGCGCAATACATAGAGATTCCAACTTGGAAGTGGGAAGAGATCAACATGGACTTCGTGATTGGCTTTCCTAAGACTAGGAGGCATTTCAATTCCATTTGGGTTATTGTTGATAGAATGACAAAATCAACTCATTTTCTACTAGTTAAGACAACCTATGGTGCCAAAGATTACGCAAAGTTATACATGAGTTGGTGAGATTACATGCGGTTTCATTGGCCATTATTTAAGATTGTAGTGCTCAATTCTCATTGGACTTTTGAAGGTCTTTCAAAAAGAGCCTTGGTACAAAGGTTAAGCTTAAGACGACTTTTCACCCCTCAAACGAATGACCAAGCTGAGAGGACTATTCAAACTCTCAAAGATATGCTTAGGGTTTGTGTTATAGAGTTTAAGGGTAGTTGGGATGAACATCTTCCACTTATTTAGTTTTCTTATAACAATAGCTATCACTCTAGCATTGGAATGCCTACATTTGAATATCCATACGGTAGGCATTGTAGATCCCCGGTAGAGTGGTTTGAAGTGGGAAAAATGGTTTTTTTGGGTCTGTATTTGGTTATGGAAGCTTTAGAAAAGGTGAGGACAATGAGGAAAAGGTTGAAGGTTTCTCAAAGTCGGCAAAGGTCCTATACAAACACTAGGAGAAGAGACCTTGAGTTTGAAGTTGATAATTGGGTGTACTTGAAGGATTCACCAACGAAGAATGTGGTTCATTTTAGCAAGAAAGATAAGTTAATCCCTAGGTATGTAGGTCCCTATTGGATCATGAGGTGTGTTGGTAAAGTTGCATATGAATTAGAGTTGCTCATATAAATTAGCCTGGTCCATCTGGTTTTCCATGTTTTTATGTTGAGGACGTGTATTGGAGATCCTAGTACCATTATGCCCTTAGAAGTGGTAAATGTTGAAGAGAATTTGACTTATGAGAAAGTTTTGTTGGAAATATTTGATAGGCAAGTGAAAAAGTTGAGAAATAAAGACATAGCATCCGTCAAAGTCTGTTAGAGAAACCAACAAGTCAAAAACGCAACTTAGAGGGCTGAAGCGGATATGAAAAAGTGATACCTCTATCTCTTCCATTCTAATCTATAAGGACCCATACTTTGGAAAACCTTTTCAATGTGGTGTGCACTGATTTTGAACTCATTTTGAATGGTTAATGATCACCATGTTCAAGAGAATTTCTATGGTTAAGTTTATTTTAAGAATCGTTGGAAGTGCCAATTTTAACTGGTTATATCTTTTAATACAGGAAACACTGGATAACTATTACATATAGAATTTAATCTCTTTGAATTATATTTCCAATGCATTTGGTTTCACTTGATTCGGAGTTCGGATGAAGAAGTTATGTCCATTTTGGTAAAGGTCATTTGTGTAGGGATTTTGTTGAGCTTTTGGCTAAGGCATGTTTCAAAGAGACCTTATACGGGTTGTGAAACCTTGTACGGTCCATGTGAGGGTCTCGTGGTCCTCAACACGGGTCTTGGTGAAGTGTTTTGTGAATTTCTCAACCTAAAGAATGGTTATAAGTATAAGGTTAATGTTTTGGAACTCGCATCAACTATATGGAAGCCTTCACGGTCCGTGTGACTCTTGATGGGTCGTGTACCCTTCAATAGTGCTGACCTTGCTGAGTTTTTGGCTAAGGATAGTACCATGCATCACTTCACGTTCGTGTCCTACCACACGACATGTGGTGGTGTCCTTTTAGACGACTCATTGGCAACTTTTGAGGCTCATTTCATTAATGGTTTAATTGTAATTTTGGTGATTTTCTAAGGTCGTTTTAGTCTTCCTAAGCACTCCTGAACACCTGATTTAGCCTATACTCCTCCATTCTCATTCAATTCAATTCATTACACTAAAAATATTTAAGTACTCTCTCCTAAAAGATCCTCTTAAGTGAGGCTTGAAGATTCAACTTGGGAATTAAAAGAGGCCTTCTTCTTTAATCAATTGCTTCCCCATTTTTCTTGGTCATCAAAGGTATGTGGAAATTTGTTCATGGATCCTTTCAATCATAAAGCCTCAAATTTTTTTCTTCACTTGGTTTTAGGAAATTGAGCTTACGTTAAATATGGGTTTTCAAAATTGTTATTTTTTGGTTGAATTGAGTTATGGGCTATGTTTAACTGTTGTTTTAAAGCAAATTAAGCCCTAATATGTTGAATTGCATGAACATTATGAAGATTTGAATATACATTATCCCTTTAAAGTTTGATTTAAGCGTGGGTAATCTAAATTGTGATTTAATTGTGGATTTACTTATGGATTTACTTGAATTTAATATTATATTGTTGATTTAAGTTTGAATCTCTATTGCCCATGCATTTGCCTCATCTCTCATGACATATGCATACATGAATTATGACTTTCATGGAACTCTTGATGTGGGCTAAGTCCCAATTATGATTATGACTATGTTTTGAAAGTAAGTATGGTTATGAAAAGAATGTGATCACATAAATGTCTATGATTATAGCTCTTTGAGAAAATCAGGGTGTTTACACCAATATGTATAAGTTATGATTGAGTTACTCTTATGCATAAAAGTATGACATGAAGTATGATTTGGTCTTTCGGCATAAATGTGCATGGTTATGATTTGAAAAGATTTATGTTCTAATTTTAAGCATGTATATGTATTCCAGTGGCATGACGACTTAGCATCGAATGAGTTTGGAGGTAGGGGCTTGACCTAAGGGGTCATTATGTAAAGTCTCCTTTCTGATAAATATATTCCAAGCATAGGTTTATGTTTATGCCCCTTTGTGGATAATTATATTAAGTATGAAAATCCTTATCGAAATAGGAGGCCCGTAAGGTAAGGTTACTTCTAAAAAATGGGGGGATCGTAAGGAGAAGTATGGTCTACCTTTGGCATGTAGATTACCCTTTCCTCAAGTGTAGGGTGAACATTAGAATTCCAAGTAGTAGCTCACCTTTTCTTATATGTCGGTTATAGTCTCATCACCGATATATTAAGTACTATAGCATTCATGCATCATGTATTCCATGGCGTATTGATATCTCATTCTTCCTTATATATATACTTCTTCCTATCTATGTGCTTTGTCATCTAACATTAATTTGCATATTATTATGCATTCACATGCCAACATACTTAGTATATTCAAACGTACTAACACATACACTTTCACCCACATGATCTAACTATGTAGGGACCAGAGACTATGACCTTCCACCTCTTGACGGCTAGTTGATTGACTCAGAGTTGATTATGGTGATCTTATCATCCTAGGACAAGCCAACTTCTATCTACCTATTATGATTGTAATGTCTATTTCTTTACTTTGAGGGTGAGCCCAAGATGTGTCTCAACCCCGTACCTATTTTAGACTAGAGGCATTATTGGACATCTTGGAGTCATTCGTAGGATTTATGCTATGTGTATCCTTGAGATTTTATGACTAAGCATTTGTATGGATCATATGATTATGTGATATGAGATGGTATAGGAAGTTTCTAGTCCCATGATATCACCATAGCTTGAGTCCTCCTTACCCATCCCTAGTATTATATGTTATGTACTATGTGAATCCATGTATATCCCTATCCCTATGATATTCCCATAGCATGAGTCATACTTACCCGCCCAGTAGAACTATGTGTTTAATGTATATTTCTGCATTTCCAAATTAATGATGTGCGAATGTATACTATGAGCTTTTTTAGGGACACTCGCCACTCGAGGTTCCCATTCGCTGTGTCACTCTTAGGCCCTACTTCTGGGTCATGACAAGCATGGTATCAAAGCACTAGGTTTATGAATGATCCTCAGAGTCTAACATGCCGTATCGAGTATAGTCTTATTCATGGGTGTGTTTTGCACCATACCTATGAGTGAGAGGCTATGGTGATGTTTTAGGAATTGTTTCACTTCTTCATTTCTTATGTCACGCTGTGGACCATATATTTAGATTTTTTGACACTGATACTGTCATTGGTACTATTTCAAAAGATGCCTCCACAAAGAGATCCTTTATCATGGCAAGCCTCGGTTAATGAGGAGCTGATCCTTCTAGATCCTATGAGGGATTTGATTACTCCTAATGAGCTCCATGCCACCCTTGCTATGCTAGCTCAAGCCATGGCTAACCAAGTAAGGCAGGTTAATCCTCTTCCTCAAGTTCAGACTCCAGCTGCTAGAGTGAGAGATTTTACCTGGATGAACCCTCTGGAGTTTTATGGTTCAAAAGCCAATGAGGATGCGCAGGTTTTTATTGATGAACTCACTAAAGTGTTGACCGTTATGGGGGTGACTTCTGAGGAGAAATTTAAATTAGCTGCTTATCAGTTGAAAGATATGGCTCAGGTGTGGTATACTCAGTGGTTGATGAAGAGGGTTGTTGATGCTCAGGTTGGTTGGAAAGAGTTGAAATTTTCTTTTATGGACCATTTCTTCCCTCTTGAATTTAGGGAGGCAAAGATGAAAAAGTTTATCAATCTCAAACAAGGTGGCATAACTGTGAGGGACTATTCCCTCAAGTTCACAAAGCTTTCAAAGTATGCTCCTATGCTAGTGGTTGACCCCCGTGCAAGAATACACAAGTTTATTTTTGGGATCTCTTATTTGGTTGTGAAAGAGTGTCGTAAGACTATGCTTATTCGGTATATAGACATTTCCAGGCTCATGACTTATACTGAACAAATTGAAAAGGTGAAGCTCAAAGAAAGGAGGGTGAAGGATGCAAAGAGGGCCTGTTATGATGGTTTGTTCTCTAACTCTAAGGGTGAGGTTGCCAATGCTGAGTGCCTCGGTTGTCCTTACCTCTTTCCTTCGGCTTTTGTTCCAATTTAAGGTATTAGTTCCTCCTATTTACTCTTTCAAACTAATGCCTTTCAACTATTCTCATAGTTTTCAAGCATGCATGTTCATGAAAATAGTTTCTAAAGTTCATATTTTAGCTTGGAGTCGATTATTTCTTGATTTTATGCATTTTGATGTGAACTACATTCATGATTAGGTTGTTAGGTCTCCTTCCCTACTCTATTCATGGTAACTTGAGTTTTATTCAAGATGAATGTTTCCAAAGGGGAAATATTATAATTTCCAAAGTTAGAAGGTAAGAATAAAGAAAGAAAAGTGCAAAAATAGTTATAGTGCAGGGACTATGAGACCCATCCACAAATCATAGATTGGTTCATATACTGCACATGGAGGTTATAAATGGGACCTGAAAGTGACAAAAATTTTGAAATTTAAGTCAAGATCCATGAACACATTCTATGGGTTGTACGTCATTTTATGCGTCGTAGATGAGCCCTCATGGATGAGTGTCAAAGACTTGAATAATTGGCCTTTGACAAGATGAGGGGTATTTACAAGTCATAAATGATTTGATGGGTCATGGAAGCGGTCTCATCAATAAGGTTCAAAGAGTGGAAAAATTGACCTTAGATAGGATGAAAGGATTTTATAGATTGTCAATCATTTTATAGGTCGTGGAATTTGATTTTGTGATTTAGATTCAAAGGCTTGGATTTCTAGTACATGGATTCTATGGATGGACAAGATGGTTTGTACAATTTTCTACCAGTCCTAGTCTTGGTTTCCTAGTAAAGATCCAAAAACTCATAATTAGCAACTTCTAGAGACAATTATCCACGATATGTAAAAGGAACTATGGACCATAGACAGCTCTCATAGTTCTTGTTCAACAATTATTTCTAAGGGATATTTTAGTCCTTTATCATCCTTTTAACTTTTATACTATGTAATTTTAGGACATTTCAAGTGGGATTTAGGGGTTTCTATCTATCTAATCCCTCATTTTCTCAACTCCTACTCCAATTAAGAAAATTCTCTCTCTAAACTTCTCTCAAGGCAAGATCAAGGACAAGCTCTAGAGTTCCTCAAGTCAAGTCTCTTTTTTTCAGATTTCAAGCTCAGATTTCACTCAAGGTATGTGAAAATTTCATCCATGGACCCTCTTCCATTCATAGAGTCCCAATTCAAATTCAAATTCTCAAGTTTTGATCATGATTCAAGTTGAGGTTCTAATGTTTCCTTATGGGTTATATTTAATTGCATTGAATTTTTCTAAATTGATCTTCTAATGCATGATTTAAGCATAAATCAATTATTTAATGATGAATTTCATGAACCCATGCCATCTACATGATTTATGATTATCAATTCATCTTTGTTAACATGCATGAACTGTAATTTGAAGAGAAGTATTAACTTAAAATGCTTTTAAGCAAGAATCACTATGATTTCATGAAACGTAGAGTTGCTTCTAACTAAAGCATTTTCATTACGATTTTAAAAGATTAGCCTACTTTAGATTGAAGTAATATCACATGATAATATGATTTGATGTTCTGATTGAAGTGATCCTCATTATGGCATTATGATTTGAGAATTCTTCCAATTGAATTTTTCTCACCATGAATTGATGTTTTTGATTAACTGTCATATATTAGCTTGTTATGTGATCATGACATAATCCAGGAGCTATTCTTATGACTTGAGAATTTCATGAAAAAATGGGTATTACTAGATTCTTACTCTTCTTTTAAAAGCTATGAATTATGATTTATGCATGACAATTCTTGTTGAGAGTATTACCTAGAACCGAGCTGAACTAGCAAAGATTATCAAGGTCCCAGAACTACATGCCACCGTAGGATGCCCCAGTTGAACAAAGACTAGTTAGTGGATCCATCTAAGCTCATGATTAAGGTCCTTATCTTGGCAAGCAGGATAACTTTTTTTTCGATGTGGGGAGGACACTATGTTGGTTAACGATATCTCTTACTCTATCTATGTTCAAATTTCAGATTTGTGCATTGACCTTGTATCAGTTATTACAATTATTTAAGATATCAATTTTATTACAAGATTTACTAGGTCATTACATCATCAATTTTAAGAGTTATCTTGATTATCATATTGTTGCATATTCTCTATACTCAGTACATTCCATAATACTGGATGCATACTTCTTTTGCATATATTATTTTATTATAAAGTTCTGAAAGTTGATAGGTCATAAAGTGAGGTTTCAAGGAGTTGCACTGAAAAACTTTACTTTTGGGTACTAGGTACCCACCACTGCACCCTCCAAAGGTCATGGTGTGCACCACTGGTTGTGGTAGGACTACACAACCCAAGAGCTTAAGCTTCCCACCATGAGATCCTTCACAGGTCATGGTGCATTTCACGGGCTGTGGTGGGTCCCGTGAAGGGAAGGGCTTCCTGAATTTTTCCAAGGCATCCCACCACAACCCCATCATGGGTCGTGGTGGGCCTTCCATGCAAGGTTCATCTAGTTGAAATTTTAGAATTTAGAAGGACATTTAGGTCTTTTTCCTAATTTTTAATTCCATTTTTGGATTGTTTTTGGACTAAATTACCCTTTTATTACTACTCTAACCTATCCAAGGTCTTTCGCTCATACTTCAAACATCAAGTCACCAAATACACTCTCCAAAAACTCTCTCAAGGCTCTCTTCATCTTCAAGCAAGGAAATCCATTGAAGACCTAACAAGTTCAAGATAAGTTCATCTTAATTCCTCTAAATTCTTCATCAAGGTATGTGGGTTTTCATCCATGGATATCTTTCACCCATAGAGCCCAACCTATTTTAATCATTAGTCATTAATTTCAAGCATGAACAGTAATGGTTTTGATGACTTTGATTTAAAATGTTCATATTATGATGTAGATTTCATCTATATACTAAATATGTATGAATTACTTCAAATTTCATGGTTACATGACCTACATGAATTTTTTCAAGTATGATCTCGATGTTCATGGAAATTATGATTGGGTTCCTTCAATTTTTATATAAATGATTTTTGATTTTATGGTTATGAATGAATCTATGTCACTTTCATGATTTTAAGGTTATTGAATGTGAACCCATGCTATCTTCCTACTTTATATCATATGATCATGATTATGCATTTATAAGGTTTCAAGCAAGCTTATTAACAGAAGATTTAGGATCCTTGAAGGTGACCTAAGATCTCTAGGGGAGACTTAGGATCTTGAGAGGTGACCTAAGACCCTCGCATGTTTATGAAGGGTGTACACCTCCCACTTTACACTTGGTATGGAATAAGCTACTCCTATGTATGAATTTATGAATTATAAGATTTTGATCAAGCTTATGATTATGTGATAAGTATAGATTATGACAAGTATGATTTCATGTCTATATTATATATTTTGTGGGATGTTGACTTTGCACACTAAGGACCTTGGGATTGGGGTGCACCCGTAGTTAAGGCATGACCTATAATACTAAATCCCATTGTCCCATAACTACGTGTCATCATAGGATCTACGATTCCCAATATGGGTTGCTAGTGAATCCACATAACTTATGACATGTAGAGTTCTAACTTGGCAAGTAGACTCCTCTTTTTTCGATGTAATGGCAATATAGAGATTCCATGTTATAGCTCGTATAATTTTATTGTCTGTTATGATGACTTCCCACATATGTTGATTCATTATGTTATCATGCATCATTTTATTCATGGCATATTGGTATGTTGATTCCTTTTCTTACTTTTGTTCTGCTTATCCCCTTGTTCATGCATTACTTAGTTATGTATCACATGTATATTATTGTATTGCATGCCCGCATACTTAGTATATTCAAATATACTAACACATACTTTATTCCTACATTATTTCACAATGTAGGGACATGTGACTATCCTCCTCTTCCTCGTGGCTAGATTCGGATTTGCTTTAGAGACTGTTTGGGTGAGTCCTCACGCTTCGAAGATAGAACTTGCTATCTTCTAGCTTTTATGTTATGGTTGAGCTATCTTTGAGACTATTCTTTTTTTTATCGAGGGTGAGCTAGGGACATGTGTTAGCCCCCGCCTATTCTATTACTTAGAGGCTTATTGGACATGATTTATAGATCTTACGGCTTTAGTACTTACCATGCTTCTATGCAATAACTTTATGTTCATGACTTTGCTTTTTACTTATGTGTTCCATTTAATACTTGTGAATGGTTAGGATATGCTAAGAAGGCTAGTTTGGGGTTCCCTCATGGATCTCATTCGTCGTGTCACACCTAGGACCTAGTTTGGGTCATGACATTTATAATAAAGGTTCGACATTCCTTATTCAACTCACTCTTAGCACTTATCTTAGACAACTTTAGAGTGTTGAGTCCTTATTCCTCGATGACAAATTTTATCTTTTACCTTTAGTTTATGTTCCAAACTTCGAGTTAGTTAGAGTCTATTTTAGTAACTCATCTATGTTGAGTAGACGTTTTCAAACTTATAATAGATGTTCAATTGTTATGGTTATTATAGACTTTTCTTTACATCATGATCTTGACTATTCACACTTATTTTCATTTTGTTATGTTTTCTTTTATTTTAATATGCTCATGTTGTGCTATGTGGTTAACTTGGGGTCCCTTGGGATTCTAAGTACCGATTTACGACTAGAGGGGTAGTTTTGGATTGTGACATATGGTTTAGTCTTGTGTTTGGTAAGTTATATTATAATGAGGAAAAAGATTGAGTAATTTTCGATTTTCACTTACCCTAAAAAGAAGCTAAAATGTTATGGTTTAGGCTTGAGAAAAGTGGAAAAAGATCAAAAGAACCCTGACTTAAAAACTGTTCGATAGCTTTTACGAGAGCCATCTATGGCTCGTAGTTTGATTTACAGATCATAGACTCCACTCGTGAAACTCAGGTTAAAAATTATAGTTTCTGAAGTTTGATTTACAATGGGGCCATACGACTCGTAAAAGAGAATTGCGATCTATACTAGGGTTTGTTGAAATCATGCTTGAAATCAACTTTCTGAAGTTCATTCTACAATTGCAATGTATGACCCATAAATGATTCTATGACTCATGATTAGATTCGTAGAGGTTAGGCTAAAATATGAGTTTTAGGACTTTGATCTATAGATCCACGCCCCATAAATACAACTTGTAAATAGCGCTTCACTGTTTCTGAAGTTGATTCATGAACTCCATCTACGATCTGTAAAGGCATCTATGGACCATTAAAGATATTTGCGAATCTCAGACTTCCTAAGATGTTACATTTAAACAATCTCAAATTTTAAATATGACATCCTCTCGATGTTTTAAGCTTTGATATATAATCTGCTTGAAATGATTCACGTTTGTGGTATATAAAATTATAAAGAGGAAGAATAAGGAAAAATGAAGGACGAAGCAGACGAAGACACAAAAGAAGGCACCACGCTCCTTTTTTTCGAGAAAAATATGATTGTTGTAGGTAATTTTTGTAAATTAGGATTAGGATAGAAAGATGAAAAACAAAGGGAAAAAAAAAAGAGACAAAAAGAACATAGGTTGAGACGAGAAAGGGTATACGCAGTAATCTCTCTCTACCCTTTCCCTCATCATCTCACAGAGCTGCATAAACCCCATTTTCCACTTTTCTCCATTCATCATCGTCAATAAAACAATATATACACACCAATACATAGAGAGACGAGGAATAAACAATCAAAGTAGTTTGTCAAAATAATTTAACCCCAAAAACAAACAAAGATGAAAAACAGCCGCAACCACCATTATCAGAATCTATCGTCCGCCATCGAAACGGCGGTTTCTTCATCATCAGCTGAGCAATCTCAGCCGGCTGTTGCGCCACCTTCTATGACATCATCACCTGCCACGTCATCATCGGAGAAACCAACGGCGCCTGTGGAGGACGTGGCTGCTTCGCGTGACCCTACCTCCGTCACTGCAGCGGGGGTGGCGGAGTTTGTGACAGTTGAGCGGCGGAGTGCTTACGGCGCCGTTTGCAAATGGGCAATAGCCAATTTTACAAGAGTAAAGGCGAGGGCGTTATGGAGCAAGTACTTTGAAGTCGGCGGTTTCGATTGCCGTTTGCTAGTTTACCCTAAAGGTGACTCACAGGCATTGCCAGGTTATATTTCTGTATACCTTCAAATTATGGACCCTCGCAATACCACGTCGTCCAAATGGGACTGTTTTGCCAGTTACCGTCTTGCCATTGAGAACCCTAGTGATTCCTCAAAGTCCATTCATCGTGATTCATGGCATCGATTTTCTTCCAAAAAGAAATCTCATGGATGGTGTGATTTTACTCCTTCCAATTCCATATTAGACCCTAAATTAGGGTTTTTATTCAACAATGATTGCATTCTTATCACTGCAGATATACTTATACTTAATGAATCAGTTAGCTTTTCACGTGATAACAACGAATTGCAGTCAAATTCTGTTTCGAGTGTAGTGGTTACTGGTTCCTCTGGGGATGTTCTGAGTGGAAAATTTACTTGGAAGGTTCATAATTTTAGCTTGTTTAAAGAAATGATAAAGACTCAGAAAATTATGAGCCCGGTTTTTCCAGCTGGGGAGTGTAATTTGAGGATTAGTGTGTATCAAAGTGCGGTAAATGGGGTTGAGTATTTGTCTATGTGTTTAGAGAGCAAGGATACGGAGAAGACATTGATTTCGGATAGAAGTTGTTGGTGCTTGTTTAGAATGTCAGTGTTGAATCAGAAGCCGGGTTTGAATCACATGCATCGGGATTCTTATGGAAGGTTTGCTGCTGATAATAAGAGCGGGGATAACACAAGCTTGGGATGGAACGATTATATGAAAATGGTGGATTTTATGGGATTAAATTCAGGGTTCTTGATAGATGATACTGCTGTTTTTAGCACTTCGTTCCATGTTATTAAAGAGCTTAGTAGCTTCTCGAAGAATGGAGGACTGATTGGACTGAGGAATGGGGGTGGTTCCAGAAAATCTGATGGTCACATGGGGAAGTTCACATGGAGGATTGAGAACTTCACAAGGTTGAAGGATATTTTAAAGAAAAGGAAGATTACTGGGCTTTGCATAAAGAGCAGGAGGTTTCAGATTGGTAACCGGGATTGTCGGCTGATTGTTTACCCCAGAGGTATGCCTTATGCTACCTACCGTAATCTCATCACATATGAAAAATATGTTTCGGTCTGCTCATAGCTGCTTTTATTGCCTTTTTAGTATGGTGTTAGTTGGTGAGGGCTTGGTTTCAGTACGTAAACAAGTTCCTTCAATATTTTGCTATGGTAAATCTGATATCAAGGCTCCATGGAGATTAGAGAAATGTGTTCATGTATCATGTATGTACTTATCTGATCATGCAAAGTTCTTGCCTCCAGCATTAATGACCCTTTTGAGTGATAGTTTTAGTGTTGTGCTACTTGTTCGTACACCCTCAATTGCTTCTGGTATTTTGTGATGAGCATGTAAATTCTTGAGCACTATCACTACTTGTTCTTCAAAATATTAGTCTTGTAGCTTCCTTATATATCTTCCCACTTTTAGCTTTTCTTTGGAACTAAATGAGCTTCATTGAGATGCTTGTCTACTGCTTCTATCGCATGACTGATGTGTGCTACATTTATCTACGGTATCAGGGCAGTCTCAGCCACCATGCTACCTTTCAGTGTTTCTTGAAGTTACAGATTCGAGGAATAACAGTGATTGGAGTTGTTTTGTGAGCCATCGGTTATCTGTTGTGAACCAAAAAGTGGAGGAGAAGTCCGTCACCAAGGAATCTCAGAACCGGTACTCTAAAGCTGCAAAAGACTGGGGTTGGCGCGAATTTGTGACTCTCACTAGTCTCTTTGATCAAGATTCTGGATTTCTCGTTCAGGATACGGTCGTATTTTCTGCAGAAGTCCTTATCTTGAAGGAGTCATCCATCATTCAAGAATTGATAGTTGAGGATATTGAGCTAGCAAATGCTGGTCCTCAGCTGGATGAAGCTGTGAAAAAAAGTTCTTTTACGTGGAAGGTGGAGAACTTCTTGTCCTTCAAGGAGATAATGGAAACACGGAAAATATTTAGCAAATACTTCCAAGCAGGTGGATGTGAGCTTCGTATTGGTGCGTCATTTTTCGCGTGAACTTCTTTGTTTAAATTTTTAACATTGTGTGCCATGGTTTTGACAACCGGCAGTCTTGTTTCTTCTTTTACACTGCAGGTGTATATGAATCTTTTGACACTATATGTATTTATTTGGAGAGTGATCAGTCTATTGGCAGTGATCCGGAAAAGAATTTTTGGGTTAAATACAGAATGGCTATTCTGAACCAGAAAAGTCATTCTAAAACTGTATGGAAGGAGTCTTCCATTTGCACTAAAACTTGGAATAATTCTGTTCTTCAATTCATGAAGGTCTCGGATATGTTGGAATCAGATGCTGGGTTTCTTGTACGTGATACAGTTGTCTTTGTCTGTGAAATTTTGGACTGTTGCCCTTGGTTTGACTTTGCTGACCTAGAGGTTAGTATTCACTCTTTTTCTCTACCTAGCTGTTAATTGGTTTTGGGTTTTGGAGGGTGGGGGGGTATCTGCAACTTCTCTCTATGCCTGCGTCTAAATCTAATCTGTGTGAATCTGCCTCTGTGGTGGAAGTTTTTAGCTAGCAGTTGGACATACATTTGGTTGTAACTTGAAAAGAATAGTTTTTGAAAGTTGAAATTGTGTTTGGACATGCATTTACTTGAAAAAAAGTTTTTTTCTTGTGAGTGGAAGAAAAACTTTCGGACAGTTTTTGGAACTTGAATTTTTTTCCTTTCACAAACTGATCAAATTCCATGAACAGACAATGTTTTCAATTTGTTTCTTTTGAATAACTGCTTTAAAAATCTATGGCCAAATGGGAGCTTAATATGCCGGTAGGAGGCAGTATGCAACTCATTCTGCTCCCACTTTATATGAGCTACAGTGAGAATTGCTAATGTTACATTTTGGGTGTGGGATATTTGTAGCTTGCTAATATTTACCGGAAAGAACTACACGAAAATCTCTCATTCTGCTCCTTCATTAGTTCATTATATGAGTGGTAGAGAAGAACTGGAACAAGACTGATAAGAAAAAGGAATAGCTGGAAATGTGCACATTGAGTAGGATATTTATCCAAAGGTGTGGCTTAGTGGCCAATGAAGTTGGTTCAGAACCAGGAAGTCTTAGACAAATACTTGATGATTTCTTCCCATTTGTCCTAGCCTTGGTGGACAAAGTTTACCTGATTTTTGTTGTTGTTGGGAGGTGGTAGGTACCCTGTGGGATTAGTCGAGGTGCGCATAAGCTGGCACGGACACCACGGTTATACAAAAAAGATTTAAGATGTTTTCTTAGCTTACTAATGCATTACAGATGTACATTTGGATTCTGCTTGCGGTAGTCTTAATTTGTATTTGGATTGAGGTCTCAGGTTGAATCTTTTTCTTTGTTCTCTTTCCTATGTCCTTGCTCTTGTTATTCTTTTTTTTTTTTTTTCTCTTTTCATGTTTTGTTGCATTTACTTTTCAAGTTTTTAGAGTTCTCTCACAAAAAAGTAGATGGTGCTTATATTCTTAGATTTAAAATGGAGAAAGACATTATAATATTTTTAAAGAAGAAAGGATACTAAATAGTTGAGGGTACTTTCTCTGTCCTACTTACTAGGACTGCAGAAGCCCACTTTTCCAGTAGCTTCCGTCGGAATCAAGCCCTTTTCTTCAAGCCAACAATAATCACCCACTGTGATTATTGCATACACCTTAGATCCTAGGATGGAGGAGAACAAAATTTACTTCAATGCATCATTTGATAGGAGTCGAAAGATGATGTGAAGATCCGTTATGAGCAAGAAGTCCATGGAATGGATCTGCTCCTGTCTGAAAGCGGCTTCAAAGGAAGGAGATTAGGAGGTGGAAATTTTCAGAGCATGGAGCAGCGTACTTCTGTACAAGGAAACAGAATGGATATGGGAAATTTATAAAGCATAATAACTCTAAATAGTGGGGGAAGATCAGGTTTAATCATTCCTGAGCTCGCATTCAATGCAGGGTGGTTGGGCATCACATTTAAGATTAGAAGGTTTATTGAATGCCAGAGAAAGGAGAAGGACACATTTATCTATTGAGTGACGGAGGATGACTACCCTTATGTAAAGGCTGTGCAAGAAAGTAGATGGGGGAGCACCGGAGGAGAAATTTGAAAAGGGCTGAGATTAATAGTAGAGGAGGCGGCATTCAGAAGACCAAGTTAGTGAATATCCAGGAGGAAGGCCTACTCAACAGATGCCTGATAGGATATTGCAATGAAGATTTGAAGGAAAAACCAACTCTTTCGAATATCAGAAAGTGGGTTTCAGCAAATTGGAAAAAAGTGTTAACATTTATGAATTGAACAGCGAGACATTCCTGTTTGAGTTCCACAACAGATACACGGCCGAACGAACCATACAAGGTCAATGGAGGTGGAAGAATAATAGATTCCAGCTTGATTGGTGGAGCCCAACAACAGGATGCATCTCCAACTCTACCTCTGTGAGAAACATGGATTGGAGTGATAGGGGGATCCCCTTGCATCTGTGATCCAAGAAGATCTTTAAAGAAATAGGGGACCTATGTAGAGGATGGAGCGACGAAAGAAGAAATGGAGCTAAAAAACCACATGAAATGGGCGAGAATCTTGGTGAAGAACGATGGAAGAAATCTACCGAGGGAGGTGTTCTATTTCCTGTGATGGGATCAAATATTACTTCGCTATTTGGGTGGAGAGTAAACCAAGATTTGAACTATTGCGCTGAAAAGTGGTAGGTCAACTGTCGGAGAAGAGGTTGAAGCTTTCTGCCCAGTTAATGGCCTTGCCCAGCGGACAGGAGCTGCAAGCCATTGCAATACAGTACGAAAACCTTTTTTAGGGATTTTGGTACAACTCAGCACGTGGGCTCTGTGCTGACAGCTGGAATGTCTAGTGGAAGTGGTCACATATGCAACATGGGTATCTTTTTAAATGATGAATTGGAATTGGGCCGTTTTCAAAAGCCCAAAAACCATCATATTGTTAAAGGACCCAGCTACCCAGTCTATGCAACTCAAGTCATTTTTAATGACTTACAAAGAGAAACGATTGACCATTCAGAAGCCCAGAAAGAACAGGCCCTCGCCAGTGAAACCTCAGCTATGCACGCATTAAAACAGTCGCACCAGAGTGGAGTACATATGCAAAGGTTGTCATGATGATATCCGAAGATGAAAATAGGGGAGCTGGGATGGTTACAAGAAAGGAAATTTACATTGATAGGAATGGTGACAGCAGAAGCACGAAAACAGAGGAGAATGGGCTAGTACTACAAGTGGAGGAAGCTGAACCAATTTTGCAGCAACAACAAATTTCTTCTCGGGTGCAACAGAATTTTATCAAATTGGGGAAAATCTTTGGAATTGATTTCCATGGACATGAAGAGAAGGCCATAAAATTACTTCTTCAGATAGATAGTTGCATGCACGCAAGAAGAATGGAACAAGGCACTGAAGTTAAAAAGAGCAAAATCAAAGGTGCACAAGAGTTTAAAAGTCTTTGTCTGATTTGACGTAAAGCTCAAAAGTTGAGGGAGTAGGAACAAGAGGAGAAACACCACTCTAGTTGCAAGATGAAGTTTAAATTAGTGTCATGGAATGTTAGGGGGTTGAACAACAGGGAGAAGAGGACTGTCAAAAGTTTAATATCTGAATGGAGGGCAGACTCCATTTGTCTCCTAGAAACGAAACATGAGGGGAATATCACAGAAGTAACAAATCAAATTTGGGGAGGTAGATGGATCAAACATGCATGTCTGGAAGCCAGTAGAACTAGAGGTGGAATCATTTAGATGTGGGATGAGAGGGCATGGAAGGGGGAGGGCTTTGAAATAGGAACCTACTCCATTACCTGTAGATTCGAATCCCAAATCTTGGACTTCAATTGTCATAACTGGAGTATATGCTCCAAACGACTACAAGGAGAGGAGACTCGTATGGGAAGAATTGGGTTTAGTAAGGGGATTGTTTGAACAGCCTTGGGTACTGTGTGCAAATTTCAATGTCTCTAGGTATATATCGGAGAAGAAAAATTGCAATAGTAGAACAAGGGGCGTGAAGGTTTCTCTGATTTGATAGAAGACATGGAATTGGTGGATTACAACTAGAAAATGCTGCATATACTTGGTTTGAAGGAGATCAGCACGTACAGCCTCTAGGATTGGTAGAATCTTGTTCTCAAAAGAATGGGATGACAGCTTCAATAATCTGAAACAGATGTCCTTGCAAAGGTTGATTTCAGATAATATTCCACTAGCCTTGATTGGTGGAAGCTGAGAAAGAAATAAAAGTTATTTCAAGTTGGAAAATTGGTGGCTACAATCCGAAAGTTTTTAGACAGTTAAAGACTGGTGGTCATCATTTAGATAGTCAGGGAAACCAGATTATGTGGTGGCATGCAAACTTAAAGTTGAAGCACAAATTCAAGCAGTGGAGAAACGAGGAGAGTGGAAACCTTGGACTACAACGAAAGAAATTGCTGGAACAGTTGGCAGAAATGGACATAGAAAGGGAAAACAAAGTGCTCACAGAAGAAGAAATAACAAAAAAAGCTGCAGTCCTGGTAGAATATGAGGAACTGATCAAGGAGGGGGAAATTGCATGGAGACAATGATCAAGAATACTATGGCTTAAGGGAAGGAGACAAGAATATTAAGTTCTTCCACAAAATGGCAAATTCTCACAAAAGGTACAACAACATTAATCAATTAATAATACAGGGGGAAGTTACTCAAGAGCAAGCTGAAATTTAAGGAGAAATAAGCACTTACTACAAGAAGTTGTATGCAGAACCCATCGAATGGAGACCTACTCATCAATATGCACACTGCCCAATCATTATCAAAGAGGAGAAAATGGTCCTTCAAGGCAGATTTGAGGAAAATAAAGTACTAACATATCTAAAAGGCCCCTGACCAGATCGTTTTACAATGGATTTTTCATCAAGTGTTGGGATATAGTGAAACAGGCTATAATAGATACTTTTCATAACTTCTATGATCATGATGTTTTTGGGAAGAGCTTTTATGCTACCTTCATTGCTCTTGTACCCAAAAAGAAAGAACCAAAAGAGCTAAGGGATTATAGACTAATTAGTCTTATAGGTAGTATTTATGAAATACTATCTAAAGCTAAGTTGCTTGGACTCTCCAAAAATGTTGCCGCACCCGTGTCGGATCCTTCAAAAATACACTATTTTTTGGAGGATCTGACACGCACCCGTTGGCATTTATGAAGAGTCCGAGCAACATAGATCTAAAGTACTTGCAAAGAGGTTGAAGGGTGTGATAGAAAAACTGGTGGATTCTCAACAAATGGCTTTTATAGAAGAGAGACAAATAATGGATGCAATTTTGATTGCTAACAAAGCAGTAGACTCCAGGATTAAATTGAAGAAACCTGACATTCTTTGCAAGTTAGACATAGAAAAGCGTATGGATAGGTTAACTGGAAGTACCTAATGAAGATCTTAGAAGGGATGGGATTTGGACAAAAGTGGTTAAATTGGATCATGTTTTGCATCTCAATAGTAAACTTTTCTATTCTAATCAATGGGTCTCCTGCAGTTTTTTTAAGCTCTCAAAGAGGGCTCAGGCAAGGTGACCCATTATCACCTTTTCTGTTCTTAATCGCTATGGAGGGGCTAAACAGTATGATTAAGACAGCTCTCAAGAGGATATTTGAAAGGCCGACCCACTATCACCTTTTCTGTTCTTAATCGCTATGGAGGGGCTAAACAATATGATTAAGACAGCTAACACAAGAAGATGGTTGAAAGGCTTTAATGTCTCTAGAGATGGAACATAAAGTTTGGAAGTAACACACCTTCAATATGCCGATGATACGCTCATCTTCTGTGGAGCTGAGGAAGATCAGTTGAAATATTTAAGGGTGATTCTTGTCTTATTTGAAGGGATATCTGGTTTGCACATTAATTGGAGGAAAAGCTTCATGTATCCCACTAATGAAGTCAATAGTATGAATGGTATAGCCACAATACTTGGTGGTGAAGTTGGCTCCTTCCCAACAACTTATTTGGGGCATGCCTTTGGGAGTAAAATCCAAGTCTATTGAAATTTGGAATGGTGTGATAGAGAAGTGCGAGAAAAAATTAGCTAGACGGAAAACACAATGCCTCTATATGGGAGGGAGGTTGACCTTGATCAACTCAGTCCTTGATGCTCTGCCAACATACATGAAGTCACTGTTTCCTATTCCAGCAGGGGTCTTCAAAAGTTTGGATAGGATGAGAAGGAAATTCCTATGGCGAGGTAACAACGAGAAGAAAAGATTTCACCCTGTAAAAATGGAAATCTGCGGCAACTGGGAAAAAATGGGGGATTGGGAACAAAGAATATGAATTTTCAAACTAAAGCGCTCAGAATGAAGTGGTTGTGGAAGTACTTAGTTGAAGAGCAGTTACTGCAGAAAAGAGTGGTAGGTGCCAAATATGAGGCTGAAGATAGTTGTATGATCAAGAATGTGACTACACCTTATGGGGTCAGCTTATGGAGATCCATGAGAGATTTATGGGAGGAAGTCAAGCTCCACTACAAGGTGAAAGTGGGGAATGGGAACAAAAACAAATTTTGGAAGGAAGAATGGCATGAGTCGGGTAATCTGGAACTCCTTTTTCCAGACATATATAACCTAGTCCCCTCACAACAATGGACCGTTGCAGAGATTTCGACAACAGAAGGCTGGAATTTCCATTTCAGGAGATAACTCAATGATTGGGAAGTAACAAGGGTGGTAGAATTTCTCAACACTGTTGGAAACTTCAATGGACTCCAGGCTGAAGAGGATGTATTATGGTGAAAAGGAAGCAGCAAAGGTATATTTAAAGTAGGTGCAGCTTACAGGTAGATGAAGCAACCAAGTCAACAGATTCCTACCTGGCTATGGAGACAAATTTGAAAATGCAGAATTCCTTATAAAGTCTCATGTTTTATATGGCTGCTAGCCAAGGAAGCAACTTTGACACAGATAATGTTATGAAAAGGGGGATAACCTTATGTTCTAGGTGTTCTCTACGTGAAGAAACATCAGAAACTGGTAACCATCTTTTCTACACTGCAAATTTACTTAACAGTCATGGAGGTCATTCTTGAGTCCCAAAGACATATCCTGGATTATGCCCAGGAGAATTACTGAAGCTCTAAAAAGTTGGGAGGAACCTAGAAAGAGAGGAATTCTAGGTGTTTTGAGATCATAGAGAATAGTATGCAGAAAGTTTAAACTTAACTGCATTTTGTTGTTATTTCACCTACTTTATCCCAAGATAAGTTATCCTGGGATATTATTCCACCTCCGGGAAGGGATAACTTATCCCAGGACTAATTGTTAATCGTGGGATAAGTTATCCCAGTTTGTGCAACCAAAAAAGGAATAAAGGTCACTAGAAAATTATCCTGGGACTAACTTTCCTTATCCATCACACCAAATGATCCCTAAGTGAATTGTTTGGGTATGACACCTTTAAGAAAAATATTTGAAGACATATATTAGAGGCTCTTTCCACTATTTCCCTTTTGATTATTTCCAAATTAGTCTCCTAGAAAATGTAAAGTAGTTAAGAACCTCATCTAAGTAAAGGGTAAATATTGAAGAATGTCCAAACAATTTTCTTGGTCTTTGAATAATTTACTTAATTTGAACTATGAAAAAGTCTCAACAATTCACTTAATATGGACTAGAGGAGGTATTAGTTTTTATGCTAAAAAATAATTTTTTAAATGAAGTGGTATTGGTTGGAATCGTTTGAATTCTTTTAAGAATATAGATCAATGTTTTTTTTCTCCGTAAAATAACCAAGGTTTTACTTTTGGATGGACTAAAAAGGAGAGTAGGTCAATTTTTTGTGAAGAAATGAGTATCAGTGCTTTAAAGCTTACTTGCACTGCATTTTAGTGTTGAAGTTTGGTGTAGTGCAGAGTGTATGCTTCCCCTCATGTAGGTGATACGTCAGCATAGGAACCAAGACACTGAGGCGTGTGCTTAGTCATTGATAGGATTGTGTTGAGGAGGTTGCCACTAAACATAGACGTAGCTAGCAAAGAGACATGTTCATTGTGTAAATATAGGTAGACATGGTAGTGCTTATGAATAGGAAATGAGAAATTTAGTTTCAAGAAAATATTCAATTTTAATCGGGCATTGAAAATTTGGATCATAACGAAGTAATTTCTTAATTTGATTGACATAATCTTTTTCGTGTTTCACTTAGTAGTAGTTTTCATTTATCCAGTGTATTTGTGTTTATAGTTATTTTTGTTGCATTACATTTATCTATCTTTAATTTTTTTTTTCTTCATTTTTTGCGTTTTTTCACTAAGGCATGGTGTTCAATGACTTTCTGCGCCTAGAGTGCTAGCATTGCTACTTCCCTAGGCAACAATGCTGACGAGTATTATAAGTTCTTATTAATCACATTTTTTTTTTGGTTATCATAGACTTAAAATATTGAGGGTAATGGAATGATTGGGTGAGTCGTATTTACAGGTATCTTTTGTACCTGCATGCATAATTAGTTACATTTTTGGTTTTCTTTCTTTGTTAGAAGCATCTTGAGATCTAAAGGAGTATTTGAGGAGGAAGCTCTAGAAAATATTTAACACAGTAAAATGAAAACTTGGGGAAAATTCATGTCTGTGTTGTGGTTCAACAGAGTGTGTGTGTACTTGGGGGGTGGGGGTGGTTGTAACATTCTTTTCCAAGTGTTGATATGGATTATCAGATAAGAGTGTCTTGCAGAACAAATTGTCTGATGTTTCTAAATTGTCATCCCAAACAATGGAGAATAGGACCTATCCAACCTTGATGCAGCCTCTCACCCAAGTGAAATTACCACCACAGAGATGGGAGTCAATAAGCTCGGGTTCTTGTATAAAATCCGAGACCTCTTGCATTTCTGATGTACTTCTTGTGCTATCTCCTCCTTCCCATGAAGCCGGTGACATAAAAATGCCCTGCTACAGCTAATGGAAGTTGTCAAAGTCCTCTGATTGCTGCAAAGTTAAAACTAGAGATCTCCTCTATGGATCATCTGGAGCGCTGATGAAATTACACACATAAACCCATAATCCGTGCTTGAAAGTTGTACAGAAACTGAGTAGTCATCCATCATACAAGCAATAACATCCCGTTGACGTGTTTATCCCATAAATTAAAACCCCTCCCAATCATCTGTTGTGCTAAATGTGTCTTACTGTCTGTTAATTATGTGGCACAAAGTACTATTTTGGTAGATTAGCCTTGTTTACAATCAAATAAGCTAAGGCCTAAGGGTATAGCCATTACAGACGTTGAGTCTAGGCTTGTAAAACTGACTTTTTTCCTCCTTCAATTCAACTAATTCAAGAATCTCTTCTAAGCAAGATAATTTAAAGTGATTACTATGATACTACACCCAGTTGATCTTTAATCTAATTTAGGGTTTAGCCCATGGCTAAGTCAAACCATAATTCATCCACAAAATTAAACCTTAAGGGTCTGTTTGGAAGGCCATCTTGTAATTGAATTTGGGTAATTGGGTGTAATTACACAATTTTTGACTAAACTTAAGTTCATTTTTTTTTCAAGTTCAATATTGAAACTTTTATTAATTTTAAAATATGGTTATTTTGAAAGATACTGATCATTCTTTATGATATTAGCATAATTATTTAATATTCTTTTGCAGAAACATAAGTACTTTTGAGTATCTAATAATGAATAATATTTCTTTTATTTTTTGGATGAAGTAGAAGTATCATTGCTAGCATCATGTAGACGCAAAAGATAGTACAAGGATATTATGTTTGAACTTAGAAAAAATGAATATGGCCTCTCCTTAAACAAAGGTGGTTATTTTTGAACCAGGGAGCAATGAACTGCAATTTCTTTTGGGGGGTTATGTACAGGCGTTACATTGAACCAACTTTACAGATACAAGAGACATCTAGCCTTGATAGATTGATACAGAGTTGATAAACCATCAAAGCATCTTCTATTCCACTCTGTCTATAAGCACCTCCTCTAGGATCATCTGCCAAATGGTTTTGATGGCATTACCAATTTTGCAGCATCTCCCCCCTTCAAAGGCTTCCTTAATATTGTAACGCATAGCTGAAGAGAGATGGAAACATACACCGCAAATCAAAAGCCAGTGTGCAACGAGGAACAAGTGGTGGTTATTTTCAAAAGAGATCAAGTTAAAACTGTTAACTCTCAACTATTTAAGCCGTAATCTAATCAGTCCCAACTCACCTCAGTGATTATTTACTCCATTGTATGTCCCAAAGTCTCCTCACTTCTTGCTCTAGAGAAGGCTTCTACTGAAGAAAAGTTTCTGCCATTAGTTCACTGTATTCTGCTTCTTCAGAATCTGTGTTTTTGTGTTGTATGCTTCTATCCTTTTATCTAATGACCAAACAACCCCTGCTTATTAGTTGGAGCATTACATGTGGCTTGGTCTGGCACTGTTTAATTGCATGCTTCTACATCTCTTTTCCCATGGATATTAGCTGCTAGTAGAATATTTATTTCTGTGATCTCAATTTCTCTATCTTGTTTCTTCAAATTTTTCTAGGTGTTGGCTTCTGAGGATGATCAAGATGCTCTGACAACTGACCCTGATGAACTCATTGACTCAGAAGATAGTGAAGGGATCAGTGATGAAGAAGATATCTTCAGAAATCTTCTCTCTGGAGCTGGGTTTCACGTCACGTATGGGGATAATCCATCACAGCCACAGGTCACTCTAAGGGAAAAACTCCTTATGGATGCCGGTGCAATAGCTGGGTTCTTGACTGGACTTCGTGTGTATCTTGATGACCCTGCTAAAGTAAAGCGTCTACTCCTTCCTACTAATATATCTGGTTGTAGTGATGGAAAGAAGGTAAATAAGAATGACAAATCCTCCCCCAGCTTGATGAACTTGCTGATGGGGGTAAAAGTGTTGCAGCAAGCGATCGTTGATTTACTGTTGGATATTATGGTTGAATGTTGCCAACCTTCAGAAGGAAGTTCAAGTAGTGGGTCATCTGAAGTGAATCCTAAAGCTTTCCAACATGGAGATGGAGCAGGTACTCAATTGGGGTCTGATAGAGCTAATGGTGCAAATGAACCTTTGCAACTTTACGCCCATGATAGACTGGATATGGTGACAGATGAGAACATGAATTCATCTGCTGTTCAGAGCTCAGATATTAATGGGATTAATGCACCTGAAAGGGCATTCAATGGGAAGCCTATGCATCTGCATCCGCCAGAAACATCTGCTGGCGGTTCCTCTGAAAATCCTTCCCTTCGCACTAAGGTATAACTGCTATCTTCCTGTTGAAGTTTTCTGGTTTGATATGTCTGGTTATATAGACCATTCAAAGAATCTTCAATTTCAGACCAAATGGCCCGAGCAGTCTGAGGAGCTTCTTGGACTGATAGTGAACTCCCTAAGAGCACTTGATGGAGCTGTTCCACAAGGTTGTCCTGAGCCAAGGAGGAGGCCACAGTCAGCCGAAAAGATAGCCCTTGTATTGGATAAAGCTCCGAAGCATCTACAGCCTGACCTAGTTGCTTTGGTTCCAAAATTGGTTGAGCATTCAGAACATCCACTTGCTGCTTATGCGCTTCTAGAGCGACTTAAGAAGCCAGATGCTGAACCTGCATTAATGATTCCAGTAAGATAATTTTAATTATCTTTCACTACGTCCAAGCATATACATGCAAACATTTGTACCTTCACATTATTTTTATCACATATATTGTCAAGGATCGTTTGGTAGGATGTATAAGAATAATGCTAAATAGTGTGTTAGAATAGGTATAGGTAAATACAATCCTACTTAGAATAGGAATAGGAATAACAACAGTATATAGAATCCTATTTGGAAAAGGATTGTATTATAGCATCCTAGTTGGAAAAGGATTGTATTATAGTATCCTAG